>RJWM01018798.1:0-40252 GCA_004363535.1 Dasyprocta punctata
TCCTCAGAACACAGTTTAAATTCTCTGTCTTTGTACTCTGGTGAAATATGGAGCTGGCAGGAAAATCCTGAAAGCTGTGTGTATACTCTCTGGGGTGGAACTGCAAAAAGGCGCTTGTGGAGAAGCCAGTGGAAGCTGCTACCTCCCACTTGGGGGTTGGCTTGGGGTCTCTTGGGCCAAGGATCAGAGATACAGGAACTTGAAGCTATCTGAGCATCTCTACCTCTATTGGTTACTATTTCTGATCCCATGGCCTGTTGAAAGTGATAGTTTCTGCTCCCTTTCTTTAATTTTTAATTTTTTGATCTTTTTTGAGACAGGGTCTCACTATGCAGTTCAGGCTAGCCTTGAGCTCATTTTGTAGCCCAGGCTGGTCTCAAACTAGCAATGATCCTCCAGTCTCAGCCTACCAAGTGCTGAGATTACAGGCACGTGCCTGGCTCTTTCTGCTCTATTTCTACCTACCAAGCTTCTTCCAAATTTCTCTCGTGGGGGACTCTAAGCAAACATATACTGCTTTCCAAGTTATAGATAAGAGGGAATATACCAACAGACAAAACCACACTTTAGCATGATCTACTTTTTTTTTAAAGTTCTTTTAATCATATTTAAGTTTGCGATAAGAATAGAAAAATCATGCATCTGTATAACATGGGAGGTAAAAAGCAAAACAAAGTAAAGCAAAACAAAATAAAGCAAAAGTGAAACATTTTAACTCCACCCTCATAAGAAGAAGCAAAAATTCCATGTACTGTTTTATTCTTCCTTGGGAGATGTTCTTTTGTTTTCTTCCTAACTCACTATTGCCACCTGATAAACTGTAACTAAGTTCTGAGACACGGGGCTAATCACCATCAATATTCTAAATGAGGTAGTAGATAAATAGCAGAGAGGAGAACTTGTTCACATCTATTTGAATGTATTTGTATCACAACAGGGAAAAAATTTCATAAATGGTTGAAGGTGGTGTTTGAAAGTTCCTTTTTTCTTTCACTCCTTCCTCTGTATTCTCTTTGACCTTAGCAAGAACCTGATTTGGTCAAAGTTCCTTATGACAAAATGCCTTAATTAAAAGGATCTTTGATATTAGCAATCTTGCCTGCATTGGGCTGTTATAATAGTATAATAGTGCATGAACTTTTACCCCACAGTGTGGTGTACTAAATGGCACTACAGAGAAATTTTAAGGTTCTAGACATACTCCTTATCAATATAATAGAAGTAGAATTTCAGTTTTCCCTTCATTGTCAGAATCAAACACCACAAACAGTTTCATAAATCCCTCTTTGCTTGTTATTTCAGTGGAATAAAGAGCTCAAAGTGTCAGGGTAGCAATCTTAGCTCTCAGTTCAGTGAAACTACCGTTGTGTTCTTTGGTCCTTTGAGAACTAAAACTTCTTTTTTTAAATTTAAGAGAAAAAAGACACAGAAAAGAAAAACAAAAAGCAAAGGAGACAAACAACAATAATTACAATACAATAACTATAGGTTTACAAAACAAGATGACAGGAATTTGACAACGATTGCATGCAAGTGGTACTTTGTATGGCATGCAAGTGGTACTTTGATTGGGATTAAATCTGTATAACAATTTTGGGAGAATGGCCATCTTCACGATGTCTGTTCTTCCTATCCATGAACAAGGACTATCTTTCCAGTTTCTTAAATCCTCTTCAATTTCCTTTTGCAGAGTAACGTAATTTTTAATGTATAGATCTTTTACTTCCTTTGTTAAATTGATTCCTAAGTATTTCATTTCTTTTGGATGCTGCAGTGAAGGGTGTGGTTTCTCTTATTTCTCTCTCAGTGAGTTTGTTTGTGTACAAGAATGCTATTGGTTTTGAGTGTTGAGCTTGTATCCAGCAACACTGCTGAATTTGGTTATTACATCTAGAAGTCTTTCAATGGATTTTTGGGGTCTTCTATGTAGAGTATCATATCATCTGCAAATAATGATAATTTAACTTCTTCCTTTCCTATCCTTGTTACATTTATTTCTCTCACTTATCTAATTGCTCTGGATAATGTTTCTAGAACTATATTGAATAGGAGTGGTGATGATAGACATCCTTGTCTTGTTTCTGATTTTAGGTTGAAAGTTTTCAATTCTTGTCCCTTTAGTAAGATGTTGGCTGTTGGTTTATGACACATGGCTTGTGTCAGGTTGAGGTAGAGACCATCTATTCTGATTTTCTGTAGGCTTTTTACCATGAATATGTGTTGGATCTTGCCAAAAGCTCTTTCTGCATCTATTGGGATGATCATGTGATTCTTGTCCTTGGCTCTGTTGATATGGTGTATTACATTTATTGATTCGTGTATATTGAACCATCCCTACATTTCTGGGATGAATCCCAGTTGATCATGGTGAATAATCTTCCTGGTGACTTGCTGTATTCTATTTGCCAATATTTTATTGAGAATTTTTGCATCTATGTTCATTAGGGAGATTGGCATGTGATTTTCTTTTTTGGTTGGGTCTTTCTCTGGTTTTGGTATTAGGGTAATACTTACTTCCAGGAATGAGTTAGGGAGACTTGCTTCCCTTTCAATTTCCTTGAAGAGTTTGAGGAGTGTTGGCATTAAGTCTTCCCTAAATTTCTTATAGAATTCAGCAGTGAATCCATCAGAACCTGGGCTTTTCTTTCTTGGTAAGTTTCCAATTACATTTTCAATTTCATCAGCTGAAACTGGGTTATTCAGCAGTTTCATATCTTTTTGATTCAGCTTTGGTGATTCATAGGTTTCTAGGAATCTGTCCATTTCTTCTGTGTTATTGAACCTATGGGAATAAAGGTTTTTGAAGCAGGTATTGATGTTCTTTTGTATTTCCACAGGGTCTGTAGTGATTTCACCCTTTTCATTTCTTTTTTTTTTCTTAAGGATAAAAATATTTATTGAGAGACAGCGGGAGTGGTGGCACACGCCTTTAATCCCAGCACTCAGGAGGCTGAGGTAGGAGAAGTGTTGTGAGTTCGAGGCCACCTTGGGCTACAATGCAAGCGCAAGGCCAGCCTGAGCTACATAGTGCGACCCTGCCTCGAAAACCCAGGGCTGGGAGTTTGGCTCAGTGACTTAAGTGCCTGTGTGACAGGCATGAGGTTGTGAGTTCAATCCCCGGTGCCAAAAAAAAAAAAAAAAAAAAAAAATTATTGAGAGAAAGAAAGCTTCTGTCTGAGAGAGAGATGGAAGGGGTCCAGATGGAAGGGGTCCGGAGTGGGTTGCCAAAGACTCTGTCTTTTCTAGTGACTTTTATAGAGTAAAACCATGATGGAGAAAACTGGGAGCTTGCAAGGCAGATGGGCTTGAGGTGGGACAGAACTGTGGTCAACCAATAAGGTTAATTGTTTAGGTAAAACTGACCAAATCAGGGACAAATGGGGAAGCGAGTCACGTAGTAAGGGTGCATTCTTATGGATCAATGGCTTTCTGTAGGGGATTGGGATGGTAATTCCTGGCTTCTCAAGATGATACCTAATTCCTAATGCTTATCCTTAGGGTGTGGTTGTATTTGTTTTGCCTTCTGTTTTGAGATCTGGTCCACAGCAAGAGGTGTATATCTCTTCCAAGGTCACAAGATATCTGGTCCTCTGTACCTGTTCCTTTGAGGGCCTAGCCCTATCTGACTGCCTATAATATTTCTAACTAACTCAGTTGCCCTTTTCATTTCTTATTGCATGAATTTGAGTATTTTCTCCTCTTTTTGATAAGTTTGGCTAGGGGTTTATCAATTTTATTTATTCTTTCAAAGAACCAACTCTTTGATTCATTAATTCTTTGTATTGTTTTCTTAATTTCAATTGTATTAATTTCTGCTCTGATCTTTATAATTTCCTCCCTTCTTTGGGTTTTGGGCTTGACTTGCTCTTCTTTTTCTAGAAGTTTGAGGTGCATTATTAGGTTGTTTTTGTGTGTTCTTTTCATTTTTCTTTTCTTTTCTTTTTTTTCGTTGCACCGGGGATGGGACTCACAACCTTGTGCCTGCCAGACAGGCCGTAAGGCTACTGAGTCAAATTCTTGGCCCTTCCATTTTTCTAATGTGGGAGTTTAGTGCTTTAAATTTCCCTCTGAGGACTGCTTTCATTGTATCCCACAGGTTCTGGTAATTTGTGTTTGCATTTTCGTTTGATTGTAGATATTGTTTAATTTCTTCTTTAATTTCTTCTGTGACCCATTGATTGTTTGGAGAGTGTCATTTAATTTCCATGTGTTTATGGGGTTCTTGTGGATTTTTTGGCATTAATTTCCAATTTTATTGCACTATGGTCAGATAATATGCATGGAATTATTTCAATTCTTATGCATTTACTTAAGCATGTTCTGTGGGCTAGTATATGTTCTATTTTAGAGAATGACCCATGTGCAGCAAAGAAGAATGTATATTCTGATGTTGTTGGGTGGAACACTTGGTGCACATCTACTAGGTCCATTTGTCCACAAGTTTGATTCAATTCTGTTATTTCTTTGCTGATTTTTTGTTTGGTTGATCTGTCTCTCTGTGGCAATGGGGTGTTAAGGTCCCCTGTTGTAACTGTATTATTGTTTATTTGGTTTTTCATGTCTATTAAGAATTGTCGAGCTAGGCATGGTGGCGCACGCCTTTAATCCCAGCACTCGGGAGGCTGAGGTAGGAGGAGCGTTGTGAGTTTGAGACCTGCTTGGGCTACAATGCAAGCGCAAGGCCGGACTGAGCTACATAGTGCGACCTTGCCTCAAAAATCCAGGGCTGGGAGTTTGGCTCAGCGGCTTATGCGCCTGTCAGGCAGGTGCGAGGTTGTGAGTTCAATCCCCGGTGCCGCAAAAAAAAAAAGAATTGTCTTACATAGTTGGTTGCTCCCATATTCGGTGCATATGTATTTATGATCATAATCTCTTTCTCTTGAAGTTTTCCCCTAGCAAGTATGTAGTGATCTTCTTTATCTCTTTTGATCATTCTTCGTTTGAAGTTCACATTGTCTGCAAACAAAATAGCTACCCCTCCTTTTTTCTGGGTTCCTGTTGCCTGGAATATTGTTTTCCATCCTTTTGATTTTTAGTCTGTGAATTTCCTTTTGAGTTAAATGTGTTCCTTGTACACAACATATTGTTGGATTTTGTTTCTTAACCCACTCTGCCAGTCTGTTTCTGTTTATTGGTGAGTTGAGACCATTTACATTGATTGATATAACTGATATTACTGACTTATCCCTGTCATGTTATCTTTCTGTTGTTGGTTTTCTACTTTTTCTGCTTGTTTGCCCTGCTTAGTGGTTTCCTTCTGCTGTTGTTCTTGGGATTGTAGTTATGTTTGTCTCTTTCTAGAGTGTTTTTTAGTACTCTTTGTAGTGTTAGTTTGGTGGCCATGGATTTCTTCAGTTGTTCTTTGTCATGAAAATATCTTATTTCTCCATCAATTTTTAAGGATAGTTTTGCAGGATACATCAATCTGGGTTGAAAGTTGTTTTCTTTCAGGATTTGAAATACTTCACTCCAAGCTCTTCTTCACTTGAAGGTTTGTGTTGAGAAATCTGCTGTAATTTGATAGGCTTTCCCTCATAGGTGATCTGTTTCTTTTCTCTGACAATTTTTAGTATACTGTTCTTGTGCTAAATTCCTGATATCCTAATTATTATATGTCTGGGTGAAGATTTATTGTGGTTATGGTTAATTGGGGTTCTGTATGCCTCTCTTATGTGTATATCAGATTCTCTTCCCATGTTTGGAAAGTTTTCTGCTATTATTTCTGTAAATAGTCTTTGCAGGTCATTCGTGTTGACCCCTGCTTTTTCTTTGAAGCTTATCAATCTTTTATTGTTTCTCTTGATATCATCTTGTAGCTGCTGAATTATTGTTTCCTGGTTCCTTGTTATTTTTAAGAGATCCTTTCTTTTGTGATGGTAAGCTTCCATTCTGACTTCAAGATCTGAGAGTGTATCTTCAGCTTCATTCAAGCAGTTTTGCCAACCTTCCATGAAATTTTTGATTTCCTGAATTTCCCTTTGCATCTGTTTCATGCTTTCTAATTGTCTTATTTTGTTCATTCAAAGTTTCCATCATTTTCTTATGTTCTTCTATTTTTTAATCTTGATCTTCTTTAGATATATACAGCATTTCTTTCATAATGTTTGTCATTTCATTTTTTAGCTGAGAGATTATTTCTCACCTGATTTCCTCTATAGCTTCATGGAGTTGTTTCCTTACTTCAGTTGCTATCATTTTGGAAAGTTCAGTTTTGTGATTTCCAATGTGTTCCATTTTAGTGTCTCTTGGGTGTGTTCTTGGTGGGCTAGAGGACTGAGATAGCATCTTGCTCTTTTGTTTTGTCATTTTCCTCTGGGACCTAAGTGGCTGGCCAGGTAGCCTCCCAATGGATTGTACTGGAACACTGCGCTGGGTAGAGCTTCAATCCTCCAATACCCCCATGGCTAACTGGGGCACACCCCTGAACTACAGCACTGGAGCCTTGTGCTCTGTGAGGTTGGCCATGTGGTTCCCCTGATGTAATTTGTTGGGTTGCTGTGGGATGCTGGGCTGGGCAAAGCTTGTATCCTCTCTGCAGCTGGCAGGGATATACCCCTGGAGCTTGTTGCTGGGGCCTAGAACCTGGCTGTGTAGAGTTTAGAACCTCTGCAGTGGAGGTGGCTAGCAGAGACACACCCCTGGGGTGTGGTGCTGCGGCCTTTTGCCTGGTTGGGTGTTCAGAATCTGTGAGACCCAGGAGGTTAGGCAAAGCACACCCCAGAGTGTGGCACCACCAGGACCTTGCATCTGGCTCTGAGGAGTGCAGAGCCTCTGGAGCATGGGGCTAGCCAGAGTGTACCCCCGGTGTATGCTGCTGGGGCCTTGCTCCTGGCTGGGTGGAGTTTGCAACCTCCAGGACCTGCCACATGGTCGCACCCCTGAACTATGGAGCTGGGGCCTTATGCTCTGATGGGTGGAGCTCAAATTGTCCATGTCCCTTTGACTATGCTGGCCACTCCCTGATGAGTGGCTCTGGGGCTCTGGGCTGGGCTGGGCTTGGTACCTCTGTGTCCTGTGAGGCTGGCCAGGTGTTCCCCTGATGGATTGCTCTTGGATGCTGGGCTGGGCAGAGCTTGGATCCTCTGTGCAGCTAGTGAGGACTCACTCCCGGAGTATGGTTTGGGGTCTTATGCCTGGCTGGGTGAAGTTCAGAATCTCCGGGACCCAGGCAGCTAGGTGGAGTGCACCCTGGAATGTGGCACCACTGGGACCTTGCGTCTGGCTGCAAGGAGTTCAGAGGCTTGAGAGTGCACTGAGAACTGAAACTTCTAAACCAGCATAGCCTAAAACTGTGATGAGAGCACAAAAATTTTGCTCGTGGTTCATCAGGTGCGGTGGTGAGAGGCACTGCTAACCTTTGCATTTCTTGGTACCCAGACCATGAATCCTGGCTATGATACAAACACTATTATATTTTGATCACTGATTCAGAGCATATGTTGACTCCTAGAAATGATACCGATGCTCCAGAAGGTACAGCTTCACAGCTGGCACAACCATCAAGTCGGCTAGTGCAGGGTAATGGATAACATGGCAAGAACAGGAGATTCCCTAATTTTGAGCCTAGCACCACATTTTGTTCAATGCAAAATGAGTCTCTTGGTCAGAAATAGTGATCAGAATACCATAAGGGTGAGCAAAGCATTCTACAAATCCATGAACAGTGGTTGTGCTAGAAGTATTGAGGACGGGACAAATACACATCAAAAGAAATGAAAGTAAGTTGCTTCTTCTTCCCTGATGGATATTCTTCACTGAATCAGCCTACTTGTAGTTGCCACGTTGGGGCTCTTACTGACTGTACTGTAGCCAGAATGAACGTACAGCGTAGGGGCCCATGTTGCTGAACCTTCCTCACCTCTATCCCGTCTTCTCTTGTTTAGTGAAAGATCATGCAGGGAACTGACAGAGGTGGCTGGAGAAAGAATGATTAATCTCCACAATGGGATATTTTCTACTTGATTATGAAGATTTCTCTGTTAATATTACTATGCAGTGAGCAGCTACACAAGGGACAAAATTTCCACACTATTTGACAATTTACCCAAACAACCCCTTTCTGATCTTGCCATGAAGGACATAACTGTGTACCTTCCAAATCCCTGACCAACTAGAGAAATGTTTTTTATGAATCAGTGAATCTGTGTAGATCCCTACATCCAGCAATCTTTTCTCCCAGACAAAAGGAATATCCAGTTCTGTGCTCAAAGATTTTCCCATTGGCAAGATTTTTCTTTACCCTGATCCTTCACCATCACTGCTGGGTGGGGTGCAGCATTTCAATCTGTCACTTTCAGGCAATTCCAGTGGATGGTATAGAAACATCTGTAAAATAGGTCCAAATTTTCCCTCTGTTGGTCAACTGGTCACAAGATTAGTAGTTTAGACAGCACTCAGTTCAAGATGGGTAGCTCAATTTGAATGACAAATTGTTGATCATGTTCAAGCATTCAGTGTCTCTCAGGGCCCATGAGCAAGCCAGAGGCTGTTACTCAAAAGGAAAAGGTAAGTGTAGGGGATGACATAACTTTGGCCAAAGACACTAAAGCTCTTTATTGTGATTTACCTATAATGGGCAGCCACAGCTTCACCATGCATTCCTTTAAGCACTATTGGATGCACTGGATCATACAGTCTAAGCCCTCGAGCAACTTGCATGATAACCTGGAGCCTTCTCTTTCTCTCATCCCTGTGCAAAATGGAGAGCTTTATGGGTTACTCAGTAAATGTGTCAGACCAGCCTGCTTGAATGATATATATGTTGATTTTCAAATCCAATTAGGCTTATTTGCTTTCGTGCATTCTTTTTAGTGGTATGAGATAGAAGATCAGCAAAAAGGCCACATCCTGAAGGCCTCCTGAAAGCAGCATCTTAACATACTCTAGATCATTGAACTTGCAGGAATTTCAGGCAATGCCTAGGATGCTGTGGTATTTATTTCTCACTCTCTGGCAGCCTGTGTCCTATCATGGTTTCAAGGCTTTTGTTACTGTAGATCTAATCAACATGGTACTATTGGTTTAGTGTCCTGGCATACTTTCCTGTGTAAGACAAAACAATCAAGGTTGCTGAGACTTGATAATGACTTACAGCTGGAGATTGGATAATGACTTGAGGTTAGATAGGTACACTGTTGATCTTTCAAGCTGATAGGAAGCTGTTTCTTTTGGTCTTTGGGTGTAAAGAAAATGTGCTTCCTCAATCAATAGTTACACTACTAAGAATCCAGGGCCGTGTTTATTAATCCAGTTCAAAAACAAAACAAAACAAAAAAAAAATTCTGGAGCAGCAGCTAAATCGAATGGAACAGCTGATTAAGTTTATAGTAATCCATTGTTATTCCCTAAGACCTATCTTCTGCAGAGTACAATTAGGTGAGTTAAGTGGGAATTGGGTAGGACTAATCACTCCTTCATTCCTCACATTCTTCATGATGGCATTAATCTTTGCAATCCTTCTGGGATGGTTAACTCTTTTTGCAGATGAAATAAATGATAGAAGTTTTCACTTGCTATCTATTTCCTTTGGTACTCTGAGAACCAGTAGAGTTAATGTATTAGTTTTTTAAGGATGTCATAAGATGACACCATAGATCAGGTGGCTTAAAACATAGGCATTAATTTTCTCCTACTTTTTCAAGCTAGGTTCCAAAATCAAGGTTTTGACAGAATGCATTTCATCCAAAGACTCTCCTAGGTTTGCAGATTGGCCACCTTTTTACTGTGCCCTCCCATGGCCTTTACTCTGTGCACATTTCTCTGGTGTCTGTCTACATGTCCTATTCTCTTCTTCTTATAATCACATATGTCAGATTAGATTAGGGGCTAGGTGGCATAATTTTAATGTAATTATCTCTTTAAAGGCCATATCTCTAAATAAGTTAACAGGGTTTAGGATTTTAACATGAGTTTTAGGACACAATATAGTCCATTGCAGTGTTTGTACCAGTTACTATTTGATCTGGGAAACAACTGTGGGAAGACATTGGGTCCACTCTGGGAGGGATCAAAGCCCAGATTATACTAAACACTTGTCTTCCCCTACTCAGTACTCTGCCTGAGAGCCTGTATTAGAGTTGGAGTCCTAGGAACTCATACTGGTTCAGTTATGGAAGAGAAATCTCTGAAAAATTTAGGAAATTTCTTTCTCCAAAGGACAGTTACTCTGGTAAATGGCTATATGACTGTCAATACTTTTAGGAATGTGTCATAGGAAGATTTATAATGTACATTTTGAAAGAGTAGGTGTGATATCTCCAAGGGGGGCTGATGTTTTCTTCACAGGGACTTGATTTAAGGGGATCAGGTACTGATAATAAACTACAGTCTGGAAATTGGTTAAGGAGACACACATCTCTATAGAAGTTTTTAAAAATGGACTTCAGCTCACCAGAGCAAGACAAATAAGGTTAAACTTTAGTAGTTTGTCCATCTATTTTAGTCTTAGTGGCAAAATGATCAACCAGCCAACATTAAGAAGCTCTGTATGAAACTTTCTGACGACTTAACCTTTCTGCTCATTATCATGACTGCAACCCCATGTCTCTGGAGACAAAGTGCTCCCATTTGTTCCCAAGTCATCTGAGACCTCATCATTTCCACTGAATTCAGGGTGTCCAGTTAAACACAGCATCTCCTCCTGTTATTTCAAAATATCAGAGTGCTTCATGGTGCCTTGCCCTTTCACAAATTTCTTAAGACTTGGTTGAAAGCGATTCTCCTCAGGAACCTATCACAGGTGTCTGATAGGTGAGTACTTAAATACACTCTAGCATTCTAATCTTCCTAAGCCTTTGCTTGCCTTCCTTTAAAGTACTGGCATCTCAGTTTCATCCCACTTAGGTCATCTTTGAGTCTAGGTTTGAGCAAACTATTAGACTTATCCCAAGATGCACAAGAGAACATATGGAATCCAGAATCTCTGAATTCTAACCATTAAACATTAAGGACATTGGCAGGATGAGTTTTCCTGAGGATTAACATTCAATTCCTTCAATCCTGATCCAAAATTCCTAAGATCCATTCCATACATAGTCCACAGGTGATCACGGGTATAAATTGGTAAAATTTGGTGATTAATTTGGCATACATGGGACCTTTTTCTGGGCCACTCTTTGTATCCAGCCACCCACTGGCTCCTACTGTGACCTGAGGCTGGAGGGACATCCAGAAACAGTGAGAGGTCATCAGGATGGGTCTGGAGGAGGATCATCGCTTCCGAGAGTTGCTGCCAAGGCTTCATAAGGAAGGTAAATTTCTTCAGAGGGAAGGTGAAGAGCCGCTGTTTTTGGGAAGAGGTGCTTTGCAGAATTTGTGTTTGAGGTGCTCAGCATTTCCCGAATCTGCCTCATCTTTCAGGACTCCATTATTTTTCTAATCAATGCCTGAACTTTAGCAAAAGTGACATCTTAAAGGCATAAATTCAATATTCCCTGTTACTCAGTCATCTATAGATTCAGATATTTATTGGATTTTTTTTAGAACCATTGATCCTGTATGTCTAGGAGATAATGATTTTTTCCAAAGAATCCTAAGTGTGTTTTTAAAAATCTTTTGTGTGTCTACTTTGGGGGATTTGATACTCTGAGATAATAATTTTCATTTTTCAGGCTCCATTGCTAGATAAAGAACTCAATTGTCTTTATTTCCTTCTTTCCCAATACAGCATCACACCATACTGCAGCTAGGTTACCCAAGGCCTTGAGTTTTATAGGCAACCAGATGTAACTGTCTTCAAGTTGGAATGTAAATAATTTTTGCCCCTAGATGTCATGGGTTGTTACTGTCCCACTTACTATGACAGAGTCATGAATTGCCATTATATACAATCATAATAGAGAACAAACTTCAGATTTATTTCTCTGAGATTTGGTAGCTACATTCAGCACCAAACTTGATCAGGACTTACTAAAGACAAAAATGAAACAAAACCAAAGTTGAAACACTAAAATACTATGGGTTTTAGGGATTAGGATTGATACACATATGGGAAGGACCAGGAAAGTGAAGCTCAAGAAGAGGAATCAGAGGAATAGAAAAAGTCACTTACATCACGGCCTGAAGCCTTAGTGCAGGCCAAAACTCACAGGAAAATTTCCAAAGCAGAAAATACCTAAAATATCTCTTTGAAGCAGAGTTTGCAAAAGAAGGATCCCACTGAAGTGAAATGTAAAGGAGGATCTCATGGAGAGATCTGTGGAAACTGCTACCTCTGTGGGAAATGCAGTCAAGTGTTTGGTGGCACGGATGGACACTGAGAAAATAACCTCAGTGTTGGAACTCTTTAGGCTGTCATGGTCTCACCAGAATAACAGGTTGTATTATATTTCTGCTTGCCACATTTCCACAAGGACCTCTCTTGGGTAACTTTAACTGAAAACATAACAGGAAGGATATTCTGGAAGATGTTGTTCCAACCTTAGACTGGAGTGGTAATGCCAGTCACAAAACACAATCCAGCCTTGTGGAGGGCGGATTGCCATATTTCATGACACAGGTTTACCATGTAATGAGCAATATAATAGATACCATGTAATATTTTTTATTTGGTTGCTGTTCAGCAGGGTGCTCAAGAAGGGAAATACTGATAATAACTCTGGCTTTCCTCATTGCTTTATGTGGTATGAGAACTGGGAGACGTCTTCATTTCCAGAAAAGATAGAAACCCACTGATGTGTGCTATGGAAGCTCCCAGTTGAGGGTGTAATGCTCACTGAAAGGTTGACACGGGGACAGTCACGCTTCTGAGGGGCCACTTTAGGCATTTTCTCATCCTCTGCTATGTGACCTGCTGTTTGACCACAGTGCAGGGCTTGCAGGAGTCACACTGTCTGTGCCACAGGAAATCTATCACTCCTACTTCCATCTGGAAGCTCACGTTAAGAAACTTCCTTTAAACTCAGAATCTTTCAGCCCCCATGATGTCTTTTATTGGGCAAAAGTTAGATTCATTGTTTTGAGGGACTTGATTATCTGGAAGAAAGGCTTGTGTAGAATTGTTTTTTTGTCTTACTGGCAACAACTCTATTGCTTCTTCCAAACTGGAAGGTTGTTTTCCTTATCTTTTATGTTTTTGGAAATCAGACATAAGTGAACATTTTAATCTTGCTGTTTTTTGGTAAGAAATACGTCATCTGTTGACAAACCAAGTAGGTTACTGTTTCAGCATGTTTTCTTAAAAATTTCACATTATCTTAGTCATATTGAAAATACATCAATCATATTAAGTTAGTGTGTTTCATAACAACTTAGGAGAAATTTGATGGGAATAGATAATAGTTGGTACACTTATAAAGGCTTTAGGAAAAATCTTAAATTTGATTTATAGCTTGGTCTTGGTGTACTTTTGGATGAGTTTGTGTTTTGTAATTTGAAATGATTTCAAAGATATTTCATATGCAAATGGATGATACAGAATTAAGAGACTGTATTGTGAAGAATCTTTATACAGAGTCTTCATGCCTTGAAATTTTATAAGGCTCTCTTTTGATATGGGCGATGCTATATATGTAAGTGCTCATGCACTACCGTGCCCATGTGGGTGCATGTGTGTATTTATCCTTGCACTCATGCTAGTATTAAGGAAATTATCTGTCAGGAAACAGCACTAAAACTTCCCAGACTTTCATTCACCACTGAATAATTACGTATTTTGTTATTACTACAACAGTAGTCTCCAGATTTGATTTCACCAATTGGGAGTTTTGTATCTTCATGCTCTGAAAACAATGATAAGTAAAAGAATAACATGGAGCTGGGGATTTAGCTCAGTGGCCTAAGTGCCTGCCTCGCAGGTGTGAAGTTGTGAGTTCGATCCCTGGTACAAAAAAAAAAAAAGAAAAAAAGAAAAGAAAAAAGGAAAGAATAACGGAGGACAAACTATTATCTTCAGAATTGACAGTGCTTTAGTTCATGTGGCTTTAGATTTGTTAGCAGGGTAACCTTACGTGCAACTGGACCCCAGGGTTAGGCAGGTTTATCCAAGGAGACACATGAGATGTTGGACGAAGGCACAATGCCTCTGCCTCCACTACTGGGCAGCGCTGGTCACAAAAGTAACTTATGCTCTTTCTGGGAAAGTTCGTTTCAAAAAGAAAGAAGGGCAAAGCATGCCAGCGAAATGGACTGAATATTTGCGTCCCTTCCAAAATTTGTGTGTTGCTATCTTAACTTCCAATGTGGTAATAGTAGAAGGTAGGGGCTTTAAGGAGATGATTATATTATGAGGGTGGAGCCTTCATAAATGAGATTGGTATTTTTATTAAAGGAATCCCAGGGTGGGCTCTGTGGCCCTCTTTCTGCTGGGTGAGGACTCAGTGAGAAGTTAATGGCTTATGAACCATGAACAGGATTCTCACCAGACACCGAATCTTACACATTGGTCTTGGACTCCTAACCTTCAGAACTATAAGAAATAAGTGAATCTTTATTGTTTAAGCCATGCATGCTATGGTGTTCTATTACATAAACTCAGACAGACTAAGACACCCAGGTTTTGATTCTAAAATTTAGTAATAAAACGAATCTTTCCAAGTCTTTGATATTTGAGCCAGGGTCTCACCAGGTAATCCAGGTTGGCATTTCCAAATCTTTTGAGTGTAATAATTAAGAGTTTGTAGATTAGAAGTTACACTAACATTTTTCCTTTTGAAAAAGAAACAAATAATATTTCTCGATCATATCAGACCAACAGGATTATCAGAGTCTCTATGACTAAGCAAATTTCTTCTGTCTGTACTTTGTCTGATTCATCTGTCCCTAAGATTCTATTCGTTTTACTCTTAGTCCATTTGCTGTCATCACTGACTTCCACAACAGACAGTAGTTTACAAAGAACAGAAATTTCTTTCTTTTTTTTGAAAGCACAAACTATTCTTTTTGGTGAACTTACAGAAATTAGTAGTATAGTTATCTATCATATATATATATATACACACATATATGTATACATATATATATATACATATATGTGTGTATATATCTATCATATATATATACATGTATATCTATCATATATATATACATACACACATATATGTATACCTATATATATATACAATCTTTTCCTGTCTTCCTTTTCTCCTTTCCCCTATCCCGGTCATTCTTTCTTTTTGAGCACTTTCTTTCTCTTTCATTTTTACAATATCTATTGTACATTTTTTATTTTATTACTCTTTCTGTTTTTTTAACACTAGGGAGATGATTTTAACACTAGGGAGATGATACGATATTTACACATGTGAGTTTGATTTATTTCACTTTATGAGTATGGTCTCAAGTTGCATTCTTTTACCTACATGCATGAAGAAACGTTCAACATTTCTGGTCATTTGAGAAATGCAAATTAAAACAACATTAAGATTCTACCTCACTCTAGAAAGAATGACTGCCATAAAGAAATCAACCAATAACAAATGTTGGCTGTGCTGTGGGGAAAAAAGAATGCTTTTCCACTCTTGGTGTGAGTATAAACTGGTAAAACCACTGTGGAAATCAGTATAGAGATTCCTCAATAAACTAGAAATGGAGGTCCCATTCTATCCAACTATTTCCCTTCTGGATATTTCTCCAGAAGAATTGAAAACGTCATGCCACAGCGATATGTGTGCACCAATGTTTATAGCAGCACAGTTTGTAATAGCTAAATCTTGGAAACAATCCAAATGCCCATCAGTCACAGAATGGATAAAAAAATGTGATATTTTTATACAATGGAGTATTATTCAGTTATAAAGAAGAAATTTGTGTCTTACAATTGGGTGCTGCCAAGTCCAATATCAAGGTGTGAGCTTCTGGAGAGGCCCTTTCTGATACATCATAATATGGCAGTGGTTGTTGCATGATGAGGAGATCTCTGTTCCTCTTATAAAGCCACCAGTCTCATCACATGGGGGTGGGGAGCACCCTAATGGACTTATCCCAGCCATGTCAAGAAAGCTCTGCCTCTAAATACTATGATTATATAAATCTGAGGACTAAATTTCAATGTGAATTTTGAAAGAACATCCGAACAGTGACAGATGCTAATCTTATCCTGTGTGAAAAATTCAGTAACGGTTCAAGGTAGTAGGATTGCGTATTTTGCAAAGTGTTTTGCCAACATAAAATAACAGCTCTGATGTACAGGAAGTAAGAAAATGGTTTATTCTGAGCCAAATATGAATTTCTATGACCCTGGGACCAACTTCCAAGTTACTGTGCATGACATGTTCCACCACGGAAGAGGTTAAATTTATTGGGACATTTTAGGGACACATAATGATCACATTTATCATAGGGAATTACATGAATTTTTATAGTCACAAAACAAAGAAGGACAAAAATAAATTCATTTACCAGTTACATTGGTGGGGACACCAGGCAGGCAGGTTACAGTGAGGTGGAGAATTCTCTCCTACAGGTTTCAGATGTTAAAACTTTCTTGGCTTAAGAGTAGTGGAGGCTAGAGTTCTGCTAAGATTAGTAATTGCATTCTGAGAAGTTTATCTAAGCATCACAAATGTTAGGCCAGGCACAAAAGTTCGATAAGTGGCTAGTAGAGGGCCTCAGGTAGATTGAGATAATTTGACTCTTGAGCTACAACATTCCATCTCTCCACAGTCATGAGGTCCTACTTAGCCAAGGTCAAGTAGTCTGCAGGACCTTTAAATAGATACAGCTTCTTCAGAGAGTTTCAGTTCATAATTTCTAAATCAACCTAAAATCTTCCTTCATCTACTTACTATTCACCATTATCAACCACTGGGTTAGAATATAAACGTGCCAATTTATTCTTCCTCACGGCATTCATAGATTCTTGGTTTCTGATACTTATCTGGCTCTGAGTCAGAAATGATTTATAGATCCTTTAAGTTTACATATGCTCTAGTTTTCTTCTCCTGGAGTTTCATTTGGGCCCCAGGCCTGCTGTTGTCCATGTCCATGTGATATCCAAGCCCAAAGAGATTGAAAATGAGGCAAGAACATGCTTTTAAGAGGGTAACTGCCTGCATGGCCAACGCTGATTGGGAGCAGGTTAGCTGACAGCTATTACATTCCAACTGTACACCAGCAGCTTGATGTCTTTGACTGCCACCAAAGCAAAAAACTTTACTGAACAAGGTTGGTGGAAAGCAAGGCATAAAAGGAAATGTCACAGGCATATGGGAAGGACACTTTTAAAGTGTGCAGCAAAGAGGGTCTTCAGTGTTATGTTCAGGGCACACAAATTGGCTGATGTGTTTGAAAAAATCAAGTCTGACTGCCTTTGGGTTATACCTTCTCTGGTTTGCTACAGCTTGTCCTTTATAGCCCCGACCCCTGTACTATGTTGCAGACAATGTTGATGATTATCTACAGGGAGCTTCTGAGTTTGTCACCTCAGGGTTAGTTTGAATTTGAAATGCTTTTCTTTTATTTTCTTTTTTGAATCATCTGAACTCTTAATTCTTCTTGTGTACATTTGTTCGGTTTTCTTGGAGACTGAACCTTGATTTTCTCACTGCCATACTTAGTTCCTCCTGTCAGTATAATTTTGAAGTACCTTTATAGTGACACATCAAACCAGTTAATAGGATGGAATTACAGCCTTTAATTTAAAAGACTATGATACACAACCATGCTATGAGCTAGCTGTGCCTAACCCCCTAAATTTGTGTATCGAAATTTTAACTCTCAAATCTCCAGAAAGTGATTGTATTTGGAAATTAGGCCTTTACAAAGGCAATTAAGCCAAACATAGGATGGGCTTTAATTTTATCTGACTATTGTCTTTGTAGGAAGATAGTTCTTTTGTGGGGGTACTGAGCATTAAACCCAGGGTCTTGCACATGCTAGGCAAGTGCTCTACCGCATCTCCAGCTCAGGAAGAGGAAATTTGGACACACAGAGGCAAGACCACAGGAGAGCATAATGAGAAAGTGGCCCCTTGTATGTCAAAGAGAGCAGTCTTAGGAGAAACCAACCTGTGTGTACCTTGTTCTTGGACATGCAGTGTCCAGAAATTGAGAAGATAAATTTCTGTTGCAAATCCAGCCTGCGGTACTTTTTTTTCTTTTTATGACAGCTCTACCAGACTAATACAAACCATTTACCTAGGAAACTGCCTCTGTGTGTGTATGTGGGGGAAGCATGGTGGAGGGGAAAATAGCAGATTCTACCATCTTAGATATTTTTGTCCACAAAAAACCTTATGTAACAGTTTGTCCATTTATGCTAAACTCCTGTCTTCCTTTTTTAGCACATGTCACAAATCAGATCATATTCCAAGTCCTACTTCTAAAAGAAAAAAAGACTAATTTATGATGACACACAACCATAAATTAAAGACAGTTCAGTATCATTCATTGGTCTGCTTGTCACTCAAACCACATGGCCTAGATATAGGATAGGCCTGAGGGACCCTGAAAGGTAATCTAGGTAAAAAGTAATCTAGGTCACTCTGCCTCATGGATTCATTTCTTTTTTTTTTCCCTATAGATTTCTGTGCCCATATTGTGTCCAAAATGAAGTGAGGAGACAAATATAGCCTGTGGAAACTGTGGAAGCTGAGCGTGTACAGAGGGAAAAGTGGGGGGAAGCTGAGCAAACACGCAATAACTTTAATTGGCAGGGAAAGTCTTTGGGGATCTTGGGGAAAATATTGCTGTCCATTGCAGCATTTTTGAAGTGCATAATATAGTTCTTGGTTGTTTTTTTCATAAAAGAGAACTATCTCTATTTTTTATTTCAATTTGGCATTTCAGGTCCTTTGTCTTTAAACATTTTTATTCTTGTGGTTATTTATTCGTTCAGCCAACACTTTAAAAGAAAAGGGAACATGCATCATACAATCTATTGTATTCCAGATGGAGTGGATAGTTGCATAAACCGTGATGGCAGTAGAGTGTGTAAGTGTTTTTAGGCTCACTCAGATGAATTTTGTAAGGAGAAGCCCAAAGAGAAACCATGTGGTGTCCTTTGTAGGAGACATTGCTGATGTTCTGTGAAGACCCAGGAAAACTTTTTGAGGGGTCATGATATTTTCACCCACTCTCTTATTGTGTAGATTTATAGGATTATCCAGTAAAATTTGCTCACATAAAAAATTTAGTAAATGTGTGCTGGTATCTAAGAATGTTTCCCATTACACCACCCCTATTCTTCCCAAACATACACACATAAAGTATAGGGAGCAGCCCCTTGGGTAAGTCCTCCACTGTTGGCATTCTGTAGGAAGGCCTGGGATGTGGGCCTAGGGTGGGATACTTGAGCAGGGAGTGCCGGCTGGGGGAAGGAGGGAGTTCAGGGGCCTGTGCTTGGAAGGCCTGCTTCCTCAAACAGCATGACGGAACAAGATGGTTGCACCAAAGGCATAATTTCTAATTAGAACACTTCCTCTCACCCTCTCGCCCTGCCCCAAACATATCCTGAGCTTTGAAACTTCCATGGGAACTCCTTTAGTAAAGAATCATTTCAATTTTTGAGGTCAGTGTGTGTTTTCTTTAGGGAGAGACAAATGTGGCAACCTTTGTTATGGGCAGACGAGGGAAATCGCTGGCTGGATGTCCTGGTGGGTAACAGAGAGAAGCATCACCCCATGGCCCCTGCACAGTGGATAAAACGGTGACCTGTGCACCCACTGAAACAGTTTATGGAAAACTTTGTGGGATAGAAAAACCAAAGGAGTCTGCTTCATGGGTCAGAGTCTTGTGGCTCAAACAAGAACATGCAAGTCTGTTTTTAGTGTCAGCACCTTAATTAAGCAGTTCTAAAATCTATCACAAGTGGGCCAACTTCCCATTTCTGCCATTTACAGTTCATCCTTGTAGTGCTAATTACTTAACTGCTTCTGTGGATGAAGTCATTTGGAAACCCTAAATAAGTTTGACCACGTTTAGAACAAACACATGGTATTTGTGAAATCATAGGCTCTAATGTACAAGTCGTATTTTTGAAATACGACTTGTACAGTGAATTTATGTTCTGAAAGTCTCCTTTACTAGTATGGGTGACACCACTGTAATGTATATATTAAAATTTTGTTTTGTTTATAGGTTTAAGAAATGTTTTCCTAAACTGCCTTACTTCCTTTGCAGAGGGAACTGTAGAACACTTGCAATATAGGGGCTGGCATGTAGCACAGTGGTAGAGCACTTGTATATGTGGGAGGTCCTGGGTTTGATCATTAAAGAAAAATGGAGTTGGGGTTGCGGGGAGGTAAAGGTAGACTTGGCTGTCCCAGGAACTGATTCCTTGCTTTTCCACTAACACAGGCCCCTCTGGAGTCTGCAGGCCTCTTTCATGTAGTGCTGACTTTTGAACTCCTAGTTTACTCCTGCACCTGGGAGATTCTGCCACAGCAGAACGCACCCCACGAGCCCACCTTTCCTGTGTCATCTTCTAACTCAAAGTGAAAAGCTGCAAGTTTTTCCTATTACTTGAAAGTGGAAGCAACTGAACATTTCTAGGTACCAGGGCTGCCAAATAGTCAGTTTTATATTTTTCTATATTTTAATGAAGTTTTGACTGTATAACTTCAGGCCTGCTCTACAGAATTCACACAGAAATACAGGGCAATCGTTGTTTTTGCCTGAGTCATTATGGCAGTGAAAAAACTCTTTCTCAGCTTCAGCTGGAGAGACCTGGAGGCTGAAGTGTTGCTTGAAGACTGTCCTCGGTAAATCTGTGAACTCCTTTTGGTCCTTCCTGCTACCTGGGGGATGAGCTCACCTTCGGCTGTCTTTACCAGTGCCAACTAACTTGCCTACAAAGCTACAGAGCAGCTTCAAGGAGTGAGGTTATTATTTTTTTTTTTCTTGCAGCTCTTAGAAGCAAAAATAGCATTTCTTTCTCTGTGGACCCAGATTAATAGCTGATCTCTCTTTCCATTTGCAAAGTTCAATGGTACCTTTTTCAACAAATGTGGTCTGAACAAGCCCAGCTTGTGGTGGCCTAGAATGGTTACATTATGGAAAATAAACTGGAAAGGAAGTTTGCTTAAGAAATGGAGAGCAAGCAGCAGGCAGTTCATTTTTGGACCATAATTGGCCAATGCTGTCTCCTGATATACAGCAGCAAGCTTTACTGTGGGGCAGCAAGACCTACTGATACATTTCCCAGGTTGATCGCATAGAAATATTCTGTGACTGTCTTGCCAGCCACAATGTACACTGAGAGTTAGTTGTTTAAGAAAGGCAAAGATTTTGTATGGTAAGATTAAGTAAAGAACTGTGACATTTTCTGTGAGCCAGATAATGGTAGACTTTCCCTTTGCAGGAAGCACGTTTTAAGGTCAGAGAGAAAGAATAACCTTGTGGGTTTGTTTTTTAACAGTAATCCTGAAAAGATTCAAGTCAGCTTGGAAGTGTTTGCACTGAGACCTGTCTGTGCTGCTCTGTGAATAGCCTCTATACCCTTTTCACTTTCTTAAACTGATTTGATAGCCTGATGCTCTGGGATAACATATGCTTTCAGAGAAACACAGAAATCGAGCTTTTAATTCTATGTACAAGAGTAGCAGTGGAAGCTCTCTACACACTGGCCCACTGACCACTGTTGAAATTAGGCAGATTCCTCTGGGGTCTCTATATCAGAATTCTAGCATGCTACGTGACAGTGATTCTGCCGGCTGTTACCACGTGATTTAGAATAATCCTTAGAACAACTGGAAACAGTAAGGTTTGTCTTTTGTGTTTCAACAAAGAAAATGAAGCTCAGAGAAACCAAACAACTTGCTCAGAGGATCATAGCTTGGCCCCCTCTGACTCTGAAACTGAGGCCAGTGCATCTTCCACAGGGCTCTGAGTGTTGGGGAAAATAACTGGTAACTTCAAGCATGGAGTATCAACCATATCCCAAGTATCTCTCTGCAAGTCCTAACAGACAATCTGAGAACTGACATTGGAGATTCCTACATGCCACAGGTGACCCTCATTCTTGCTTATAGTCAGAGGTTCGATTTCCAGTGGTTCTCAAACTTCTTCTGAACATAGACATCTAGGCATTCACAGTGTTCTTTTTCTGTGTGTAATGCAATGGAGTATGGAAATAGATGGAAATAGTAGCTGTGCATTAATTGAATGTATAATTTCAGGTCACGTTGAAGGCCGTTTCATGGTGACCTCATTCTAGTGCAGGTGGGCTGAAGAAGAGGGTCTCAGATTTTCAGAAAAGATGTGTGCCAAGTTCCTTTACATTAAGAATGTTCTAATCATGACTACTACTTTTATTATTATTACTGCAGGTCGAGGAAAAGTATTTCATTGACAAAGGAGCTTCTGGATTTCCTGGTTTAACCTAAGCCTGATTGGAGAACTGCTGGGTTGGCTAGACCATACCTGGAAAGGAATGGGTGAAAGCTGGGTCAGTTGCAGTGAGGGGAGGATGAGGATGAGTAAGAGGTTTGGTCACCAATGGCCTGAAGCAAAGGGCAAGGGCAAGTTTTAGCAGACTGAACAGTGACACTGAGGGCAAGTTTCCCCTCTTTCATAACTGTTTTTCTGGTTGGCACTACACATTCTCAACCCTCATCCCTGGGGCTTACCTTGCCACTTTATCAGTTCACACCATGCATATTTGTTTGGATCTGATGTGAGAAGGAACACACTAGGCTCCAGGGTCTAGATGCTGTTCAGGTGAGTGTTGACTGGAAGCACAAACATGGACTTTGTAGAGAAACTGTAGCATCACTCTAGTCTAGAGGAAGAGTGGAAAGAAGTTCTCCAAAAGCAGTAGAGCTTCTCCCCTTCATTCACCCCTCTCTGGATATTTTTCATAACTCTGTGAGGCATTGTTACTGCTGCAGTCAAAACATTGAAGCATAGTTTTCAGTTTTGGGTTACTAGGCTCTTTATTGGTTGAGTAAAATACCCTTTCCATCTTGCCACTATAAATTCACCTTCACCATCATCAGAAGTGCAACTCTGACTTCTCACCTTTCATCTTTCTCTGTCTTCCCAAACCCTTAAACCATATGTTTTGAAATTTAGGGTTTATCATCTTTTCTTTATTATTGTAGTCAGGGGTTGCAAGGAAAACTATTACATACAGGTCATATTTATTTATAATGGTCACTCAAGGAGTCAAATACAAAGAAAATGCAGGAAATCTGTCCACAACACTAAAGACCTAGAAAATTCAGCTGAGGGCCTGGATCCCATGGCAATAACCTGCATGAGTTCAACTGAAAACCTACAGCCCATGACAATGCTTCCCACAAGTCCAGCTGGAGATCTAGAGCCCACAACAATGACTCATGCAAGTCTGTTTCACGGATCTGTGCTGGGAAGGCCGAAAGGTCAGTGGTGGAAGCTAGAAAGTCTATGCCAGTGGGGTAAAGGATCTGTTCCAGTAGGTTGAGGGTTCTGCACTGGAGCCAAGAACTGATGCTCAAAATAAGGACCCTGAAAAGTACCACAGTCATCCTTAGTGACAATGAGGTCCCGAGCTCCTCCAAGGATAAGAACAGCCACGTTCATATCAGGAAGCCAGCGTGACAAGCTTCTCCTGGAGATTGAACAGCACACATCTTCCCTCTGTAGCCAGGAAGCAATGCCAAAAACAAGGACCAGGGCTCTCCCAAAGTGAACCACAGCCATTCTCAGTGACAAGGTCCTGAGCTCTTTCAATTATAACAGCCGAGTTCATATCAGGCAAGCCAGCATGACAAACTCCTCCAGGAGAACCAACAGCTCCAAACAACAGCCATGTAGAGAACCCACAACGCTACTCTTCCTCTCCAGGTCTCCTTTTTATGCTGGCAACTCTCTTCAGGTGGGCCATTCACATTCAGCACTGTGCTGATTCAGTCCAGCTGATATTACAAGTTGACCACCAGTTACCAATCCACTACATCTATCCTTTATAACTCTACTTCCGCTTTTTGCTTCATAGGAAATTGTTTGGCCCAGAATGTTGCTCTTTCCTGTAGACCTTTCAATGCAGCTGTCCTCAATTCCCAAGTATCTCAGGGCCTCAGGGCCTTGTGGTTTGTGTACTGTCTTTGTCTCCCATTGTTTTTCCTTGACCACTCATCGTCTTTCCTTCTCCACAGTTACCGATCACTCGGAAACACACACTGCCAGCCTTCCTAAGCCCCACATCCTGTGATGTTCCTGGTCCATTACCTTTCCTTGTTGAGGACTTCAGAGTGACACTCAGACCCCCTCTTCTCCGCACCTCCCAACATGATTCTTGGTCATTTCAACATATATGTAAATAAATCATATAGGACAATGCACTGACAACTCCTTGACCTCTTCAGCTTGGCGGACATTTCCTCTACCTCATCCCAGCTACCCAGTGTCATGAGTCTTGTGAGTCCTGCTGCTTCCAATGACTACACCACCTCTAAAATCTCAAGTCACATGGCTCACTAGTGACCGTGCCCTCTGTCTACTGACTTTCCCTTTATTCCCATTTCAAAAATTTCACATTTCAATGAGATCTCTGCTCAACTGAACCTACTACTTCTTCACTTCCTCCTTCTCTTGTATTCTCACTTTCTTACTGCCCTGTCTAGATGCAAATGTTCATGCTAATACGCTTTCCCTTGCAAGAACTTTTAATTTTTTTTGCCCTCCTCTATTTCATTGAATTTACTTTCATCTATATTTATATGTGTTTATACATATTTATGTTATATATGCATTGTGCATAGGTACATATACACATGCACGCATCTCTGTATTTATATGTATAGCACAAACACTTGGATTTAATCAGGATTGAAGGTTTTTGAGATATCAAACAAAAATGGTGGAAATGTAAGTCGGATATTGGCTATGAATGTGAGATGAGGAAATGGTTAGGGAAACAGAATGAAAACAAGACTTCTGTGAGCTTACTTTGCAGATTTGTCTTTGGAAACAATTTTTTAAAGAGTACGATTAAGAAATTTGGTTCGTTGATGTTTTTAAAATGATTAGCAGAACACACTTACTAAGATATGAAATTCACAAACTTTCAATTTTTATTCATTTAGCATTAAGTCGTATAAGGGTTTAAATGAGAAGTTCTGATATTCATTTTGTAATGTTCTTAAGTCCCAGTCTGTGTTGCAAAGGTTGAACTTTGTCCCTTACATTTTTTTAAACCTTATTGAGTTATGATTCATGTACCATATAATTTATACAACTAAAGGGTACAATTCTATAGTATCTAATGTTTAGAGAGATGTGAAACCTTTCACCACCAAAGAGTCTGAATTATTTATGTAGAACATTTACAGGGTCATTTTTCTTGCTCATGAATGACATAATATAAAATCTCCTTCAGTGAAGGTCGGTAGGTGGTAAATTTGTTCAATTAGTGTTCATCTGAAAATATCTTCAGTTTACCTTTATTTTGAAATGTTAGTTTTGCTGAATTTGTAATTCTACATTGATAATTATATTCTTGCAGAACTTTTAAGATGGTTAAGTTTTTTTCTTCTTTTTTTAGCTGTTGAGGGATTGGTTTTCTGTATAATTTTATTCCTGAAAAATGATCTGTCTTTTTTATCTTTCTCAATATTTCTTTCTGTAGTCTTATAAAAATGTTTAATTATGTACCTAGTGCAGAACTTAGTATGTACAGAACTTACTTTTTCTTTTTTTCTTTCTTTCTTTCTTTCTTTTTTTTTTTTTTTTTCCATTACCGGGGATCAAACTCATGACCTCGCACTTGCAGGCAAGTGCTTGTGCAACTGAGCTAAATACCTAGCCCAGAACTTCCTTTTTCTGTATACTTATACTTTTCACCGGTTGTGAGAAATTTTCAGTGATTGTCTCTTCATACTTACCCCTTCTGCATTTTGTAGTGTTCTTTCTTTCTGAAGTTAAATAAGATGCATCTAGGATCTATTTCCCCTTCTTTTACATAGCATGCATTTTTTTCTCTACACTGTGCTTCAGATAATCTCTTCAGATTCGGTATATAGTTCTTAACTCTCCATTTTCATGTCCCAGTCACTCATTGGAATTCCATCTTCAACCAATTTGTTTTTTATTTCCAAATGTTGATTCTCCGTTAATTCTTCATTGTTATTTCTGTGTATTGCTTCTTCCTTGATCATTTTTTGATCATACCATGTATTTTAAAAACACTGAAACATCTTATGCATCTTTTTAACTATGCAGTATTTAATAATTCTAAAAGTTGAGTCTTTGGTGTTCTCAAACTGTTGTTGGCCTGCATGTTCTGTTTTGGGCCGTCTCTGCTTTTGAGCTCTTATAATTTTGAGCATAAATTATGATAATTCTAGGGCATAAATTTAGGATATAGTTCTGAAATTTATTTATTTACTTATATATTTAATTGCTGGAATTCCCTGACAAGGCAAAAATTATTTGAGGTTGGTCCTGTGTCTTTTTAACACTATATTTCCAGTGTCTTGAATAGGACCTGACATACAGAAATTACTGAATGTACGTGTTCTCTCTCATCTTCCCACTCTTCCTACCCTACAGATTTATATTTTTCCATCTGATTTCAGAGCTTTCATTAATCATAATCTAATAAGCACTGCCCTACATTCATTTTTGGAGCACATACATTGTTTCCATGAAAGTGAAAAATATATATCAACTATTTTCAGGTCATATTCCTAAATATTATTCTAATTTATATCTCTGAGATGAATACTTTTAAACATAAGTACTTTTAAACTACTGATTTTTGGATCAATAAAGGCTCAAATTGAAAATTAAACCCTTTTGTCATCCTAGTGAAGTGCGTAAACATTTCAGACATTCCCTACTTAATCTCAAAACTAATTTGGTGTGCCTTTTAGAGAGATCTCTGTAAGTCACAATAGGGGGTTAGGAGTAAATGCAAAAATATTACTTTTATTATACTTGGGATTATTTAAGTATGAAAAGTAAATTCTATACTGTGAAAAGATTAAAAATGCTTTATGATTAACTAGAATAGTCTAGGAACACAGAAAACATAACCAAATTACTAATATGCTTACAAAACATATTTACTCAGAAATTTTTTCTAGTGTACTTCTAAGATAAAAGATTATTGTGAAATAGTCTGATCAGCCTCGCTTAGAGAGAGTTAACTATTGTGAACTATTTATTATTCTCGAAGTCAGAGCTTTATGGGTTTGATTTTTAGACTTTTGAAAAATACCTATGGCAAGGTAGCAACTGAGATTTCAGAGATTAAACATGTCTTTTTGTGCAGTTGCTAGCACACAGAGGAGATTTTATAATAATGACTACACTATGAATAGACATTGGTGCTTATGACAATCATATTTGAAGATAATAATTCTGAGGATTATGGAATCACTTAAGAAAGATTTCTATGCCACTAGGGAAATGGTATTAGGAACAGAATTCTGTATGTATTGTCAGAAAAATGGTAAGATTTACCTTCAAAATATCAATCATTGACTTCTAATCTGCTTTCAAAACGAACATTTACTTGTAACTGAAGTAGTTTTATAAAAAATTAAATGACCCAGGGCCAGGAGTTTGGCTCAGTGGCTTAAGCGCCTGTCCGGCAGGTGTGAGGTTGTGAGTTTGATCCCTGATCCCACAAAACAAAAACAAAAACAAACAAACAAACAAAAAATTAGATGACCCTAAAATGCCACCATAGACTTAGGGTTTCTACCCTTCTTCCTAGGGCAGTAAGACCATCAGAAATTCTACTTCTTTATAGTAGCTGTGTATATTCTCTGCAGTTCATTGAGTGAGAATGATTTCATTGGGCCACATTTTTTAAGACAAAAAATTTCCAGACCCTCGAGAACTTACAAATTCCATGAGTACTTCACAGAGAAGGGAGTCCATGACTGTGTTATCTATGTCAGTTCTTCAGTTCTCTCTCAGCCTCATTTGGAAGCCCAAGCCTCTAAAATTCTCTCTGTAATTTTCCCCTGTGCTTTGTTCACTGTGGCAGCTTGGGTCAGGATGGTGGGGATTGACTGAAAGTTTCTCCAACTCACAGCAGGTGAGCAATGTTTGAAGTTGTTGGAAGAAGATATTACACATTTCTGAAAACATCAAGACTCAGGAAAAGAATCAGCCTTGGAATAGTAGGGTAGGGTTCAACTTATGCTTGGTTTCACACATAATGACAACAGTGAGACCCTATCTGGAATGGGGAAAATGCATGTTGAATGAAAGACTTATTGAATGAAGTTATCACGCATTGAAAATAGGATGCAGGTGTATCTGGCTACTTTGATGCCAGATAAAAGGAAAGCTTTTCTTTCTTTTTTTTTTTTTTTTTGTTTGTCAAAGCATTTGAAAACTGTTCTAGAATTTTACTCTGAGACTAACTCTCCAAACCAAAAGCTGGAAACTGACTAAAAACATACGTTAAGTGAAACAAGGAGCCAGTGTATGATGGTTTAAAAAATAAATGAACAGCATGAGTATCAAATTCTAGCCATGTGAATGACTAATGCAATCACTACCGTAGTAATGCAGCATTGACCCTGGACAATGACCAGGAAGACTTGATTGTACTGTACTTTATACTTATCACAGCCTACCTTTCTTATATTCAGATACTTCTTTTTGAGTTGTCTTTCAATTGCACTTTAGATTCTTTGGAAGGATCAATTTCTCTTTCTTCGTGACATCCAAGCAAATAGGTCTTTTATAAGAATTTAGGCTGCTAATAAACTTATTTTACCCTTTTCTTTTGGATTGAATATATTGAGGTCTTTCAATCTTCCTATAAGTCCCTTCCCTTCCCTCCAAAACACACAGAAATATTATACAGGCCTCTCACCTTTCCACTAACTGTACTGGATGAAATTATTCAAAGAAAAATGTGCATGAAAAGAGGGACCATTATGGTACCACTATGTATAGATTGTGCTTGATGGTGAAAAAAAGAAACGACTTATAAGCAAAAAGAAAAATACTTTTGATGTGCCATTTCAGTAGAAGCTTGCTTATAATTTATAGGACATTAAATGGTTTAATAATTATTGCCATTATTAATAATAATACCACCTGAACAACCAGTCATTCTAACCTAATCATCTGGAAAAATCATGGCAGCCTTTTATGTAATTAGTACTTTGAACTTGTAGCTACGATACAAATTAGTGTGAATTTATCAACATTCTAGGTTTTAGAGCATGTTATATGCCCACTGCAACATCAGAAATTCCATTAAGGATTAAAGCTCTTAAGCTTCCTTATTTTTATAACTAAAATAAAATGATTTTGTTACAAGTGTCAAATTTCCTTAATGAAAATTTTCTAAGAATTTAAGGTGACATAGTAATAACAACAGAAGCAGCTCTTAATGAATACTTCATATGTGTCAATCACTGAGGTATTTACATATGTTGTATCATTTTAAAAAATTACAAGTCCTCAAACTAGATAGAATTCCCATTGTATAAGGGAAAACTGAGGTTTAGCAAGTTTAATTTGCCCACAGACACTTAGGTAGTAAGTAAAAATATGTGGAAGCCAAGTCCAGGATTGATAACAAAATCTAGTCTTTTGCATCTGGTCCTATTCAGTGTGTGCGCATGTCTGTGTGTATGTGTATGTGTATAAGGGCTTCCATATACAAACCAATAAATGCAATTAAAAAAACGGTTCATGTCGGGTCACTTGTTATGCTTGGTTAAACTAGTTTCTCCTTGGTATCGTGTTTGTACCTGGAAGGTGACATCAATTAGTTGACAATGTCAATTGGGATAACTGGAGGTCACTAATGGAAACTTTTTTTTATACATATTTGAGAGTTTCAGAGGGCTATACATATAATTCAGCAGCTACACTATGCAATTACATAGAAATACAATTATTGCATCCATGTATTATAATTTATTGAATTTTTCTATTTCATAGGAATTATTTTGATTTATAAGAACTATTGTTTTCCTTTTATTCATGGACAGTCTGGTACCCAAAGAGTAAAGAAGATTGCTTAACAGTGTCCAGTGCTAGGACTGTGCTCACACCACCCAAGAGTGGAGACCATGGTCTCCTGCATGCAGAGATGTTGTAGATGCCAGCAGTCAGTGGTGACAAAGATTAACCCTCAGGAATGGACAACAGAGAAATACTTACAAGAAGTCCTCTGCTGTAGTTCACAAATTCCAATGACTTTTCCAGATCAGAGTTTTAGTGGGTAGTAGAAATTCGCAGTAGCATGTCCTTGCCATGAATTTTGATTATTACTTGGGCTCTGAACTTGCGCAAGTCAGGGTGACAGTAAGTATCTGCTTTATTCATGCCTTTCAACTTATCTTGGCTTGAAATACAATACTTGAATAATTTATGTCAACACAAGCATTTGTTATTAGTACTTGAGTAATGCAGAACAGTGATGTTCATTTTGGGAAGTTGGTACATGCATGTAACATATTTTAATCATATTTCAAACTCTCTTCCTTCCTCCTCCTCCCCAATGCCTTCCTCATTTCCCAGAACCTACTTTCTAATTTCTTGTCATCTCTCATTTCTTTTATTCACTTATTTAGTTATAGTTGAAGTTCATTGTATATCAGAAAACATGCAATATTTAACTTTCTGACTCTTGCTTATTTAGCTTAATTGAATGGTCTTCCTGTTCTTTATATTTTCCTGTGAATGACATGATTTCATTTTTCTTTATGGCTGAATAGTATCCCAGTGGGCACATAGGCCACATTTTCTTTATCCATTCATCTGTTGAAAGGCATCTAGGATGTTTCTACAGCTTGAGTATTGTGAATTGCACTGCTGTAAATATGAGTATGTGTGTATCACTGTAATATGTTGTCTTTAGTTTCCATTAAATATAGTATGCTGTCTTTAATTTCCTTTGAATATGCATATATCACTGTAGTATACTGTCTTTGATTCCTTTTGAGTGGTATAGCTGGATCAGTTGGTATTTCTATTTTTAGTTTTTGAGGAATCTCCATACTGATTTCCATAGTGATCATACTATTTTAGATTACCATCACCATATAGGAAGCTTTCTTTTCCCCCACATCCTCACTAACATTCATTGATTTTTGTATTCTTTATGATAGCCATTCTGATAGAATCTCAATGTAGTTTTGATTTTCATTTCCCTAATGGCTAAAGGTGTTGAACAGTTTCTGTATACTCATTGGCTGTTTGTACTTCTTCTTTTGAAAGTATGTATTCAGTCCATTTGCCCATTTTTTTTTGGTTTGAATTTTTAAAAACAAGCATTTTTAAGCCAGAATACTTATAGCAAGTATTTATCTACTTTTGCTGATGAATATATTATTCTTTGTGTTGATATTTCTCCAAATACCTACTTTGTGCTGATATCTCTCCAAATCTACTCTTCACATATATGAATTTAGATTAAGAATGCTTGTATAACTCTGATAAAAGGATGCTTCTGTTGATATGTTAAATAAAATGTGCTTGTGAGGTCAAATTATAAATGAGGTAGCAACACAAAGAAATATATGGGCTAAAAATCAGATTATATTGTGGATCAAGGCACATATTAATAAGATAGGTTATTGTTTCATTTGCCCGTTCCTTGGCTCATATTATTTCACAAAGGATTTGAAGTGGCTTACAACAAACTCATACAAAATGTTAAGAGCATTAAAATTTTTCAATAGAAATATTGAGTAAATATAAATTAGGAGAGTAAGACAAAAATTATAGGCAAAATTAAGTAAAGAGTTCAAAGTAATTATACCTCTGAGTCAGTTCTTAAATTGCTATATGTGTGAAGATAGGAACTCACACTCCTGAATAAACCACATTGGATATCTCCACTAGATAATTTGTCTGGATAAATGCAGGTTTCACAGGGCATTCCAGTATAATTTTCAGCATATGCACATATTGCAACAGTGCTCTGAAAAGCACTAGTTTATTCCTTCATGCAACAAAAGCTGGACAGACAGAAAATCAAGAATTGATGTCATATTCTTATTTAAAGCATCAAGTTAATCTGATTTTTTTTTCCAATGCAGACAGAGAATTTTCCACTGGAAAATGTACTGTGATTGGCTTGGCGCAAATTAGCAACACAGACTTCATGAGCTATGGCACATTTGACTGTATTAGACATTTCTTTGCCAGGACTGGCGGTGGATGAGTCAAGTGGGCTCCTGACTGGGTACCACCCACATCTTCCCACCTGCCTCACTGTGGTCCGACGATTCAGCCATCAACCCAGCCACTGCTTGTTATTGTTGTTGATATCATCGTAATTATTTTTGAACGGAGGGGAGGAGGAAAAAAATGGGAATAGGTGGAGATGGCTGATGTCACAGGGGAGGAGAAAGAGATGGAAAATGCCAGCTGGAGAGGAGAGGCATTTGAAAAAGGAAAACTGAGAGGAAAAGACAAACAAGAGAAAAACTGATAAAAATGAAATAGATTTGACTAGTAGAGCCAGAGACAGAAGTCAGTATGACATTTTCCTTTGTCCTGATATGACCAGACCTATTCTCTTTGGATGTCAACTTGTTTATTTCTGGGATACAGAGGCAGCATAAGCAACAAGATATTTCAGATCCCTCTCCTGGTCACTCTTCAGTAAGTCTCTAACCTCTAAGAACCTTGAGGCAGCTGAGTTCCTTGCAGGACATAGCATGGGGGAGGGAAAGAGTGTCTCAGTGTGTGGCCTTAGGAAAGTAATTTAGCTCCACTGTGCTGAACCTCATCATTGCTGATAACAGGATACCCGTTTATTTAGTAAGTCCGTTACTAACAAAATGTTGCTTAAGGCAGAGGCATGGGAGGAGAAGCAAAGGGAGGAAAAACAGAAAGAGAGCAAGAGAAAAGAAAGTCTCAGAGGACAGTGGTTTCCAATATTTAGGTTATAGGGAGCCTATGGAGGGTTTCCAGGTATAGAAGGATACAAATGAGGTTTAAAGGAAGTAATATTTTAGTATGAATTGTGTATCAGACAGAACGCTGGATGGCTTTTATGTGTAACTCGTGTAATCCATCTGACAGTCTTGTGCAGTAGCTGCTATTATCTCCTGTTTACTGATGCCTGGGAAATAGCTTGCTTATTATAAGCAGGTCTAAACTGAGACTATGTGACTTGAATCCTAGTACAAGTTTTTAACTTCAACATAATCACAAAACCTAGGTTATAAAGATGTAGCTTCCTGTGTAGTTAAAAGCAAGCAGTCCTGACTTCTACCATAGTCATTACCTACTTTTTTAGTGTCCAACTTTGTCTTAAAATCCCAATGTATCAATTTATTCTTCAGTCTTATAAAATACTAAGTGATTTTGTGGTGGGAAGAAAATGAGAAGAAATGGACTTTGAAGTTAGAAATCTTGCTTTGAATTCTGCTTTCATGTTTCATTAGTTATACCACTTAGGAATTTGTTCAACAGTATTAAAAATACTATTTTTTTAAGAAGATGACATGAATTATAGGAAAATACACAGTAGCATGCTTGGTGTTCTGGGTATTGAATTATTATTTTCCTTCTTCTTTCTTAAAAATTTAGATAGGAACTCACTGGTTCCAGAACTTCTCAAGCTATGCTCTGCAGAACATTTTGAGATATAACTAAAATTGCTTATCATGGTCAAATTCCTGGGATAAAATGAATTGATTTTTTAAAATTTGTTTCAGCTCCTCTCTTATCTCCCCAACTCTCTCACTACACAGGTCTCATAAGTAGTTGTAGGTGGACTAAAAAACCAAACATAAAAAACACAAAGTAAAATAATTTAGGGCATGGAAAAATATTTATTTGATTTTTTGATAGCGAGAAATTCTTTAAAAAAGACAAAACCCCAGAAAATATAGGAATTGTATTTTTATTATATTAAAATTTAAAACTTTTATATGATGGAAGACACAATTGAAAAATTTATATATAATCAATAGACTGTAAGAAAGTATTTCAGTGTGTTTAACCAACAACAAAATAGTATCTAAACATGTAGTCATTCTTAAAAATCAGTGAGAAAAGAGAAACAGTGTAATAGAAAAAGAAGTAAAAGAAGAAGTTACATGGCCAACAATATCTTAAAAACAAAGCAAAACAAAACAAAACAAAAATCAAAGTTCAACTTCACTAGTAATTGAGAGAATGCAAACAAATGTGGAAATGAGATACTTCACACTGTTCAAACTCACAAAAATTGAAAGGATTGACTATACTTATCTTCTAACCAGTTACAATTTCTTATACATTATAGTAATAGTGTTCTAGTCAGCACAATGACACATCTTAACACACAAATAAATAATACAATAGTATGAATACTGGTAAGGAATATAAAACTCTCGTCACTTGCAGACAGTGGTGATATATTTACCAAGAAAATCCAAGACAAAATATTATTAGAGTTGATAAGATAGAAAATTGATTAGTTCTAAGACTAAAAATTTTTTAAATTCAAATTTTATATACCTTTCCAAACAAATAATAAGAAATATGGTAGTCATTAATGCTATACATTAAATGTTTTTGATTCTTATTATGTAGTTGAATTTTACTTTGTTGGCCCCATGAAGTCAGGCTTGATCAGGTGACTTACTACAAGTTGAACATCCCTTATCTGAAAAATGCTATCTCTGAAATGCTCCAGATTCTGAAAATTTTGAGCACTAACATAATGGTACAACTGGGAAACATCACATTGTGAAGCTTGTTTCATACACAAAGTTATTTAAAATACAGTTACCTTTAGTCTTTCCATAGAAGGTGTATATGAAACATAAATGCATTTTGTGTTTAGACTTGGGTTCCACCCACTATGTATCTCGCTATGTGTATGCAAATATTCCAAGATCCAAAATCATCCAAAATTTGACTCTTCTGGTCCCTTGCATCACAGGTAAGGGACACTCACCTGTATGAACAAGGAAGTCTAGACAGAAGTGATCCTTGTCACTTCCACATGGAAGCTTTAGGAGCTGATCTAAGATTTGCTTCACTTTTTTTTCTTTGTTCTTCAGAAAAAGCAATGGCAATCTGCCATGTGACAAATTGACAGAGCAGCTATTATCTGGAGGATGTGGCAGTCTTCCAGATAATGACTGGTCACTCTTTCAGGGTAGGCCCTAGAGTAATGACAAAGTAGAGGAGTACCCTGCCTAATATATGGAGGATGATAATAAAGAAGAAATAATCTTTGTTGATTTTGGTGACTGAGATTATTGGGGTTACTTATTAATGTGGCATCCTGATTTAACCTATCTTAAATGACACGATTAACATCTGTTCATCATTGATCACGTGCCAGGCACTATTCTAAACTTTCTATCTTTCATTTAATGTAACTGCCACAGGAATGCTATGGAGCATGCTTATAATCCTTAATATTAGAAATGAGGAGACTATTTCCTTGAGACACAGGGAGGTTAAATAGCAAGCTTTAGGTTATCCACTCTGTAAATGGCAGAGCTAGCATTTAAACTCAGCGATTTCCATTTCCATACTCAGCCTTAAATTGTTATTCATTTGGTATGCTGTCTTCCATATAAAATGAACTAGAATGTACTAAAATCATTATGTGTCATTTAAAATGGCTAACAAAACTATATAGAACCAAGAAACAAATCGTATAAAAGATTAGTTAAACCTTTTTTTTTCTTTTCTGAAACAGCATCCCCTATGTTACCTGGGTTGCCTTTGAACTTTCAGTCTTCCTGCCTCGGTCACCCGACTAGCTGAACAACAAGTGCACACCATCCTACCTAGATGATTAGAGAGATGTCTACTGAGAAAATTCAGTACTTCAGTAAAGAAGACATAAATAATTGGAAAGGAATAGCATGATTTGACACCATAATCTGGGGATAGGAAGACTCAAACTCATGATGAAAATGTATTCAAATTAATCTATAAATTCAAATTATTTCAATAAAAACATAATCAATTTCTTTTGAGTGGGATTTGACAAAATAATCCTAACATTTATAAGAAGATAATAAGAACCAAGAAAAGTCAGTGCAATCTTGAAGAAGAGGCATAATGGTAGATTTGCCTGGCCTGTTACTAAAACTTTTTAAATTTATAGGAATAAAGATTGGGAAATAGGACATAGGAATATACAAATCAATTAATGATAAAAGAATTTACCACTCTATTTATTTGATAAGAATTGCAATAAAAAGAGAACTACAGGCTAATCTCCTTAATGAACATGGATGCAAAAATCCTTAATAAAATACTGGCAAACAGAATGCAGCAAATCATCAAGAAGATTATATACCATGATCAAGTGAGATTCATCCCAGGAATGCAGGTATGTTTCAACAATCAGTCAATAAATGTAATACACCATATCAATAGAGCCAAAGACAAGAATCACATGATCATCTCAATAGACACAGAAAAAGCTTTTGACAAAATCCAACACTCATTCATGATAAAATCCCTATGGAAAATTGAAATAGATGGTCTTTACCTCAATCTGATAAAAACCATATATGATAAACCAACAGCCAATGTCTTACTAAATGGATAAAAACTGAAAACTTTCAACCTAAAATCAGGAACAAGACAAGGATGTCCATTATTACCACTTCTGTTCAATATAGTTCTAGAAACATTAGCTACAGCAATTAGACAAGAGAGAAACATAAAAGGAATAAGGATAGGAAAGGAAGAAGTTAAATTATTACATCTAGAAGACTCCATTGAAAGACTTCCAAATATAATAACCAAATTCAGTATTGTAGCTGGATACAAAGTCAGCACTCAAAAATCAATAGCATTCCTGTACATGAACAACAAACTTACTGAGAGAGAAATAAGGGAAAACACACCCTTCACTGCAGCATCCAAAAAATTAAATACTTAGGAATCAATCTAACAAAGGAAGTGAAAGATCTATACATTGAAAATTACAGTACTCTGAAAAATGAAGAGGATTTCAGAAAATGGAAAGACATCATTTGTTCATGGATAATAAGAACAAACATTGTGAAAATGGCCATTCTTCCAAAATTGTTACACAGATTTAAGGCAATTCCAATCAAAATACCATTAGCATACCTCATAGATCTAGAGAAATCATTCCTAAAATTCATCTGGAACCAGAAGGGAACTAGAATAGCAAAGGCAATGCTGGGCACCAAAGGCAAGGCAGGAGGCATATCAATCCCTGATGTGAAATTATACTACAAAGCTACTGTGATAAAATCAGCATGGTACTGGAATCAAAACAGACTTGAAGATCAATGGAATAGATTAGATGCTACAGCCACAACTACAAACTCACTCAGCCACCTTATCTGTAACAAAGGGGCCAAACATGTTCACTGGAAAGATAGCCTCTTTAATAAGTGGTGCTGGAAGAACTGGCTTTCCATATGCTGAAAACTAAAACTAGACCCATACGTATTGCCCTGTACTAAACTAAAGTCAAAATGGACCAAAGATCTAAATGTGAAAGCAGAAACACTAAATCCGTTGGAAGACAAAGTAGGTAGAAATCTTGAAGACATAGGGGTAGGCATGGAGTTCATGAATGAAAATCAAACAGCACAGGAAATGCTTCCCAGAATCAATAATTTGAATCTCATCTTATTAAAAAACTTTCGCATGTGACAAGAAATCTCCAACATAATGAAAAGAAAACACATGAATTGGGAAAAGTTTTAGCTATCTGTCCCTCAGAAAAAGGACTTCTATCTAGAACATATAAAGAATTAAAAAAAATTGGGCCCCCAAAATTCAAAGACCCAGTCCAAAAATAGGCATCTGAGATGAATACACAGTTCTCAGATAAAGAAAAACAGAGGGCAATGAAAAAATGTTCAGCATCACTGGTTATTAGAGTGATGCAAATTAAAACAATGCTGAGATTGCATCTCACCGCAGAAAGAGTGGCCAAAATCAAGAAATCAACCAATAACAAATGCTGGAGGGACTGTGGGGAGAAAGGAACTCATCTCCACTGTTGGTGGGAGTGTAGACTAGTGCAACCACTGTGGAAATTTGTGTGGAGATTCCTCAGAAAGGTAGGATTAGTGGTCCCATTTGACCCAGCTATTCCACTTCTAGAAATTTCCCCAGAAGAACTGAAAACATCATACCACAGTGACCTATGTGCACCTGTGTTTATAGCAGCACAATTTATAATAGCCAAATATTGGAAACAACCCAAATGCCCATCAGTCATGGAATGGATAAAGAAGATGTGGTATTTATATACAATGGAGTACTTCTCAGCTATAAAGTAGGATCACATCGAGGCTGTTATAGGTAAATGGATGTGACCTGAGACCATACTCTTAAGTGAAATAGATCAAACTCACATGTGTAAATACTATATTGTTTCCATAGTGTAAGAAACTGAAAGAGTAAATAAAATAAAAAATCTACAATAAATATTGTGAAAGGGTAAGAAACTGCTCAGAGAGGAAAATAACAGGGATAGGGGAAAAAAGTAAAAAGGAAGGGAAAAGGAAAAAGATATAAATTTGTGTATATATATATATACATAAAATGGTTAAGCTGACTATACTACTAATTCTATTAGTTCTTGGTAAGTAACAGTTAATACTCATATGATTAGATCAATTTTGTATGTCTATGTCTGGTAATCTAAACAACTCTTTTGAAAATAACAATATGCAATATAACAACCATTGTTAAATTCCTATCATCTTGTTTTGAATGCCTATATTGTTATTGTTTGGGGTTTTTGATTTTTTTCGCCTCTTTTGCTTTTTGTTTTTCTTTTATGTATTTTATTTTATTTTTGTCTTTTAAATAAAAAAGAATGACAATAAAATTTTGGAGTGAGCAAAATGGATTGTCATGTAAATTTGATATGAAAAATACATATCTAACATTCATATGAATTGAATTCCAGATAGACTCAAGGCCTAAATTCAAAAGGTAAAATAATAAAGCATTTAAAAGAAGGTGTGGGAAAAGTGATATTTTTAATTGTGTCAGGTGTACAAATCTAAAAGAAATCTGTATTCATATATCAAAGGATTAGCATCTACAGTATATAAAGAACTACAAATTAATGAAGAAAAGAAAAATAATCAAATAAAAAAATAGGCATAGATCATGGTAAGTAACCTACAGAACTAAAAACAATACTAAAAAATTTAAAAAGATTATTACCTTGCTAATATTCAGGAAAATATCAACATGACATAAAATGAAACATGACTTATCACATCAAAACTATACTAGAACACTAATTCTGATGATATCTACTGGAGAATTTGTGCATTATTGGTGGGGCTATATTCAGCAATTATGCTTTTAGGAATAAACACGTATTTATTAGGAGATGCAAACATAGTTATTCTTCAACACTGTGTCATAGAACTGCACACATAAGAAAATCAGATCTTCAGATATCATATAGATATCACAAAAATATTTTGAAAGGAAAAAAGTAGTCTAAAGCTAAATAATATATATTTTAAAATAGTATATTTATAGTTACATTATATAATTTACATTTATGTGTTATAATGCAACTATGTGCATTACATATTACACTCATGATTTGCAATTTATTTATATGAATATAATGTAAACTTTTATATACATGAAGCAGTAGTGTATTTTCTTTATGGAGGTGAGTGTTCCAAAACTTATATGGGGAATAATGTACAATTTCAGGAAATTGGTAGTTTGGAGATGAGGAAACAAGGCAAACAAGGGCTAATGAGCTCTAATTTTAGTTGTAATATTTTCTTTCTTCAAAAGAAGGGACAGATTTCAAACACATTCTGGAAACGGTGAGCATCTGTTTAATGGTGTGGTGTGTCAATAGGTAACTGTAGTAGATTTTCATACATTTTATGCATAAAGTATCTCATGATTCCAATTGAAATGTAAAACATCTTTAGATGGTGTATCTTCATGTATGTACTTTAGTAAAATTAGTCTTAAGTCTTTACAGCTAAGCCTTATAGTTTGTTCTTTGTTTATCATCATGAGAATCCATGCTTTTAAGTAGGTGGCCTTATTTCTCAGATCTTCAGCAATAATCATGTATATCCTTAAAACATTTTAAAGCCCACAGATTTACTTCAGATGCAAAGGTGAGGTGTCAGCTACAGTCTTCTATAAAGAAAATGAGAGCCGGGCGTGGTGGCGCACGCCTTTAATCCCAGCACTCGGGAGGCTGAGGTAGGTGGAGCGTTGTGAGTTCGAGGCCAGCTTGGGCTACAACGCGAGTGTAAGACCGGCCTGAGCTACATAGTGCGACCCTGCCTCAAAAAACCAGGGCCGGGAGTTTGGCTCAGTGCCTTAAGCGCCTGCCCTGGCAGGCGTGAGGTTGTGAGTTCAATCCCCGGTGCCGCAAAAAAAAAAAAAAAAAAAAAAAAAAAAAAAAAAAAAAAAAAAAAAAAAAAAAAAAAAAAAAAAAAAAAAAAAAAAAAAAA
>RJWM01018799.1:0-40317 GCA_004363535.1 Dasyprocta punctata
TATCCATTTTTTGGAAATTTTTGGGCACATTTATTATTTCTGATAATAGGGGAGGAGCTTACTAGTCTGGTGACTTTCAATCTATGTTCACGAATATCTAAAATTATGCTATACCTGAAGCTCACAGAAGAAAAACTGACTGAACTGGATGGGAAGTGAAGATCATTCTTATATAATTATTTCTTTTTCTGCTTGCAAAGAACTTGTGTAAAAATGGGACTGAATAGTCCATTTTAGGGTGCCCTAGGATCTTGAAGTTCTAGCCAACCTCATTTCTCTCTCTCCTACATATTCCCAGCATCTCTTCCACCATTAAAAAAATCATGAAACCTAATTTCTTACCCTTTATTTCATGACTCTAACTGCCGAACTCTAATAATTGTAGAAAATTAGAAACAATAACAAGAATCTTATAATTCTACCTCCAAACATAAATGATGTAACATTTCAGATTCTTTTCTTCTTCCCTCCCTCTTACTCTCTTTCCCACCCTCTATCTTTCCTTTCTGTCAGATGAAATCAAATTATAAATAAGGAGAACAGACCCATACAGCATGCAGTAGAGGACTCATCATTTAGAAGCAGAGTGGGTACCTGGTCATTTTGGTCTATCAGTTCCACAGGCATGGGATACATGTACACATCCACAGGGATACATGTACACATCCACAGACACTTGTGCTATACTTAGGATGCTGCTAATGAACTATTTAGCAATGTCTATATAAGGTTGTTCACTGGAGTCCAATATATAATGTGTAATATAGGCATAGAGACTGTATTAAAGTGGCTGCTTTTATGAAACAGAATTTTATTTTGGCTTCAGCACAGACTAAGCTCCTGGAGACCTTCTGGGAAGGGATAGAAGGAAAGTTAATTTTTGTGTTTTTCAGATCCAGCCCAGTAAAGAGCCATACAAGGGAAAATGGGTTATTTATAAATAATATAGTAGTAAAATCCAGGTTCTTGAGTCAGACAGAGTTAGTCATGCTCAGTCTCTCAAGCTGTCCAAACTTCCATGTCCTCATGTGTAAAATATAGATGATTATAGTCTTCCCTGCAGGGTTTTTGTGAGTCTTCTCCTCCCCCCCATCTTCCAAACTTCATATTCTGTCATAGTAAGTTCTTCCAAAATAAGCAGCTATGATCACTTTGATAGAAGTTAGAGTGTTTTAGATTGGATTCTGGAATAAGTCTGACACATTTCTGGGCAAGAAGTTTACCAGGGACTGCATTCTCAATCAGGAGAGCACCTCACAGGAAGCCAGGAGGCGAGAAGAGGTGATCTGCGATGCAATCATGGCATCAGCCTCAGGCAATTCCACAGGGGCTCTGAAGTTGGGAGGTCATTCAGAGTGCCCCAAATTGAGGCCAGGAGCTCTGTGTGTGTTCCTGCCTTTTGTAGGTAGTAGACATAAACTGCTACAGGGAAAAGGATATGAACTTGGATCAGGTAGGTCTCCTTGACTGAGGGTAGTTCCCTGTGAGGGACACAGTTTTCAGGTGTCATCCACCAATAAATGCCTCTGTGGGGAAGAAAATATCTTATCAGAGCATCACAACATCCTACTCTCTACATACTCGTAATCTGTTGGGATTCACTTGCTTGTTAATGTAAGTTCATCTGGTCTAGAAACAGATTCTCTAAGATTCTGTTTTCTTTCTTTCTTTTCTTCTTCCAATTTACAAGAATAAAGAGTTTATTTTGGCTTATGGTTTTGAGAATGTTAGTCCATGGTAAATTGACTCTATTGCTTTTGGGCCAGTACTGAGGCGGCACAGCATGGTGTTTGCATGTGGTGGACCAAAGCTAATGTCACAGCAGCAAAGAGAGAAAAAGGGACCAGAATTCAAATATACCTGGTGGATCTGAAGGAATAGGCACACAAGTTCTCCAAATGGGCAAATGGGAGTGGAATCAGACAGATCCATTCCTTCTGCACTTTAGTTTGATGATTCTTATATTTTATTTAATGGAAACTCAGGACCATACAATGGTCTTTGCTTTTGGGTATATGCTGTATCCCAGTGATGACTCGTACCCTCACAGAGAGAACCAGCCTCACATGATGGTTTAAGCTGATGGCTCATCTGTGCCCTGATTAGTCTTTCAGCTTACCAGATCTTATGCACATGCCCATTGCTCTACTTGCTTTTCTGTAAAATGTGTCCCTTAATCCAATGAAATGTTAATGGGGATTCCCATGTCAGTGGATCAGAAAGTAGGATACAACCTCTCGTGGGCAGAAAAGAAGGCTCGTACTGGTAGTATGTGTTGATCTTTGTCAAGAAGAACAGCTTTCTCTCTGAGAGATAAAGGGGTCCAGTGAAATAAAATTGCCACTAAGTAGTTGATTTGGGTCTTCCTTAGAAATGATGATGTATCAGGGGATGGCTCTGGGGAGGGACAAGACAACTCCATTCATCTAAGAGAGTTTTGGAGGGTGTATGGCTTTGCGGCTGGCAGCTGGAGAATTGAGTGTCTCAGTCCTGAAGGGTATTCTGAATGCTCCGCTACAGCTTTCACTATACACAGGAAATAAATATAGCTGTCTTAAGTGAGAAAGAAAAAGAAAGGGAAATTTATAGGCAAAAATTCAAGATAGCTCTTGGAATCCAAATATGTGTTGGACATCTAAAAAAAGGCAGGATACAGGCTGGGTCTAGGCTCTTCAGATGAACAAGTGTGGCTGGTAATGTGATTCAGTTTCAATAATACCAGCTTGGCTTGAATTTCTCATTCTCAAATTCTAACTTCCTAGGATAGAAGTCTTTTGACCCATCTTAGACCAGGTGTTTTTCTTCAATCATTGTATATTTTTAGTGAAGTAGAATCATATTTCAGAGTTGCAGCCTCTGCGAACCCAGCCTGTACCCAGATGGGGAGAATTCATTGTGAATCTGGTAACCATCCTAAATGATGTCGCAGTCCCCCTTCTTTTTCATTAAGCCAGTAAGTTTTAGCTTTTTCACAGATATGTTTTTTTTCAGAAAAGAGTATTCCAAATTTTGATGAATTTGGTATCTATAAATGATTATTACATAACTTCTCAAATGCTTATATCCTAGTCCTACATGAATTGCAGCTTAGGAAATACTTTCTGTGGATTAAATTTAACTTTAATTGGATTTATTAGAATCGTTTAAAGTCCTTTCTATTGTTAATGATGAAAAATATATACACAGAAGGGAAAATAAATTACACTCTACAGCCTTTTAAGAAAAGTTTGGTATTACTATATCTTTAAAATGCCATTGGAAATATACTGCTACCAAAGTCTCTTTCAATTTCTCTTTCACATTTTTTCTAATGGCACATTGATTCCATCATTGGTGTCATTATATTGATCCTCTCTCTGAATCTGTGAGAACAGATCCCAGAAATCATCTCTCCTTATGTATGTGTGTACTTGTGTAATTTTCCTCACAGATTCTGGGCTTGGTTCTGTGATTTTTCTTTGATCATGTGACATGCTTTGACTAATGGAACTTTAGTGGTCCTGAAACAAAGCAGTCGTGCATTGGAACTTGTCTTTTATTATCACTTTTGTGACTCAGCCACCCTGAGAATCCTGGGTGAATTTATCGATGTACTTGTCCGAGCTGATAGCCAGCCTCAACTGTCAGTCACATGGGTAAGGACATCTTAGATTACCTAACCTTGGCTGGGTTACTGATCGAGAGCTACAGAACATGCAACCTGAACAGTAAACAGATTAAATGGTGTTTCTTTTGTATCACATGTGTTAGCATAGTTTTCAAAAATTTTGCTTCTACTACATATTTTTTATTAGTGCATTTAATTTTACAAAACACTGAGTTTTATTTTGGCATTTCAGTACATACATGTAACGTAGTTTGGTCATATCCATCCCTTTAATTACCCTTCTTTAAACTCCTTCTCACCTTTCCCTGATCTTCTTCCTCTTAAATATTCTAATAATGGTTTTTGTTTTTCTTTGTTTTTCTTTTTTTTTATTTAAGCAGAAAGTAAAAGACATATGTAACAAAGACAAAAAAACAAAACAGACAAACAAATGACTAGAGTAAATGCACAACAGTAACATTACAGGTTTACAAAACAGGATAATAGAAACTTGCCAATGGTTGGACTATTGCGTATTGTTGTTTACATTAACAGATATAGATATGTAAAATTGATCTACTCATATCAGTATTAATTGTTCTTTCTCAATGATGAATACATTCAGCAGTGTGTTCGTTTTAGTTATCTTACATATGCATATATACAGATTTATATCTTTTCCTTTTCCCTTCCCTCTTTTCCCCTTTTCCCTTCCCAGTTACTCATAAATGAAATAAATCAAACCCACATGTATTTTTATTTTTTCTTGTGGCATCGTGGATCAAACCCTGGGGCAATGTACTTCAGAGCAACATTTTCAGTTCTATTTTATTTTATTTACTTTTAGGATCTTAGGATCTCTCCAAATTGCCCAGGTGGAATTTGAACTTGTCATTCTCCTTTCTTGACCTTCCAAAGTGCTGGGATTATAGGCGTGGGCCACCATGCAAATTTGGGTTGGATTTTATTGAGAAAGTGATACTACCTGGACACTTTGTTTTAACTTTGCATTTGCTCTTACTAATGAGAGAAACAGAGACAGAGAGAGAGAGAGAGAGAGAGAGAGAGAGAGAGAGAGAGAGAGTTTCACTATCTGGTATTTGACCATGGGACTTGCTCTAAGGGAGAAAGCATGGTCAAGAATAGATGATAGAGGTAGAAATCAGACTTGTGAACAATGTGGGGTTAGCAGATAGGATGCAAGGACAGGTTTGAAAATGCATTGCATGCTTCCCTTTATTTCTTGCTTCTATGACTTTGCAAAGAGAAAAGCTAGCTTGCTGGAGAAGAGTCTCATTTCTGAATTGCTCCAGTTCTGGCTAAGGCCATCCAAGATCAGCTGACTTGCAGTTGACTGCCAAACTTGAGAGTGAGCCCAGCTAAGACCCAAACTGCCTTATTCCAAACTAATAACCTACAGAATTGTAAGCTAAATTAATTAATATCTATGGCCTTAAACCATGAGTTTTGGGGTGAACGGCTATGCATTTTACTGTGACAATAAATGAGTAATGCAACTGTCTTGCTCAAATGTTATGCATTCATAGAAGCTGCTAAAACACTGCCTCATCCATTCAAATCTTTCCATAAGATTCTGTCATTCCTCCTTCTGTATGTACACTTTATCCTCTCTTTTCAGGGCTTTTGGTGTCTCAGGTTTGAACTCTATTGTTTGTTTCCAAAGGGCCTCTAGTATTACCTCCTATTTGATGAGTTTCATAAGACTGAGATTTATACAGCCTTTTGCTATCATGACGAAGCTAGGATTTTTCAATAATTGATGGATAAAAATCACATTTTTTTGAGACTAGCCTGATCAATTAATAGTTGGCTTACTGTAGCATTCCTAATAGAAACATAAAATAGACTATTTCTTCCCATTTTGATGTTTGATCATGAATTCTGCATGCAATTTTTTCCTACTTTATAGTCCACTACACAAACTTTGTAGAGCAGGAAAACAGTCTATCAGGGAAATAGAGAGACAGTTGGATGTTTTGATTTTTGAGATAAACTCAATTTCAAGGCCTTTTCATTCCTACTTAATCCTCTAGCATTATCAGCTGCTAACATCTGCCACCTCTTCCATCATTTTCACCACGGTGTATCAATCATGGCTCGAATGATTCCCCCTGATTTGGTGCTGTCAGAAAATTTCTCTACCATGGTATCAATCTTGTCTTCATCAGACTGAGGCTTCTAGGACCAAGTGAAAGACTTACAGCAATCACTAAGTCCCCAGAGGAACTGGTTAGCAAAACAGATATGTGAATTTGAACCAGTTCAGTCATGTCTGAACTTTGTCTTTCCAAAAGTAATGCTAGCTTATTAAAACACTGGTGAACCAGTGTTATTCTAAGAACTTGTTAATTTACTACGCAGTTACTCACTGGGATAAATGATGATTAACATGAGAAGGAATTCACCAACTGCTGGAGTAACTTTTTCCTCAAATTCAGAATTTAATCTATTCATATGCTGCCTATATTATTTCATATACTTTTCTCTGGTAATATTGTTACTTCTGGGATAAAGAAAATTTGCTATATAAGAAAAATCTTAATTCTATAAGATCTAAGTGATTCATTATAGAAGACCGTTATTACTTATGTTGTGGAACAATATTCTGTTACAGTTGCCTCAGTGGAATTTATGATAAGTTGGATCATTAGTAGTATTGAAAGAAGCCATATGTTTAATGTAGAAGATATACTGCAGTGATCTTTAGGTTTTAAAAAGGCTCTTTTATTGATTCTTGACAATTAAACTATATTTTAGTGGATAGCATTTATTTATCAGGGTTATTTTATACCTGTACCTAGTGTAAGCGTCAATATCTAAGGTGATTTGATTAGTAATATGTCTAGAAAAGAGTATTTTGCTTTGTCTAAATGATGAGATGGACACTAACTGCACTGCGGGCACATTTCCTTGCCAATTACCCTGTATTATCCTAGCAGCCTTTTCTGTCAGAACCGACCTTCATTTCTCAGGGGCTGCTTAAGCCACTTCTCCTACTAGAGGTCTGGAGGTTGAGTAAATCAACACTTAAATACATCAAGGGAGTAACTTTTAAAGAAATCCTTTATAATTCAAATAATAACGTTTCATTAGAGATTTTGAAGGAAGCTTGCTGTTATGCTGTATATTTTCCTATGGGATAAGAATATTTTCCCAGAACACATGATAATGTGAACACATTTTAAAGTATATTACATGGTTTGAAGTAAAGGGTATATAAAAGGAAAAATAATGAAGTCCAAAGAACCAGGGACAGAAAGGTCAATAATATTGAAGGACTTCTACTGAGAATTGATATCTAAAAGCTTCTGTGGCATGTCTGTTTAATAAGAGGAAAGTCAATTATACGTAGAAAGAAGAAAGAACTAAACTAAACTTAAGAAAAAAGGACAAGGGTTTTCCTAAATAGGGTGAGTTAAATATTAAAAAATAAAATAAATCAAGAGGACAAGATTTTGTAAAGTATCTTGTGTATGTCCCCATTTCTGCTTTTTTTAAATAGCTTCTTTCCTCCAAGAAGACTGCATCTTACTTGATCATATCAAATATCAAGTGTTGCAACAAGTGACAATGGTCTTTCATCACCCTCATCCCCTATTTATGTGGAGCGTATAGAAAGGACGTTTCTCCAATTAGAAGTCATTGACAGAGAAGTTCAGCATGGTTTCTTTTGCACAGTCATAAAAAGTTGAACACTTGTGGTATGCAGAAAATTCAAACTGTTAATAGTTTTCAAGCAGGAAAAAAATAACATTTTCTACATTTAAAAAAAAATCTGTGTGACCATAAGTTTAAAGGTGTGATACATTCGAGTCTGGAGCAATCAGATCTCTATTTATTTAATATTCACTATATATTTAAGGCCATGGGATCAGGTTCTTGGAGGATCAAACGTCCTCTCATTCTTTGGAAACTACATGTCTCTCATGTTACTTAGGAAGAACCATTCATTATACTAACATCTTGCAACAGATAGGATCTTAGAGTCTATTCCATTTCACCTAAGTTAATGGCAGAGTCACTGCTAGATCTAGGTCACCAACTCCCCAACTCTCACACTCTTTCTGCAGAGTGTTATTCCTTGTCCAAGGATACTTATTATTAAAACAAGAATTTTTACAAGTATTATTAATATAATTTTATTAATAGACACAGATTTGAGTCCTTCTGGCTCTGTTTTCTACCAGCTGTATAAATTTAATCAAGTCACTAAATTTCTCGGGTATCACACTTCCAGGATATTAATTGCTAATGTCTCTTCAAACACTCAGATTCTGATTTTTTGTTGCGCTTTTCTCTACTTAACATATTACATTTAACATCTGAGAAGGAATTACTCAACATCATCCTACTAGCGTGTGATGGAGAGATCGTCAATAGCTTACTGGTTTCAATCTCAAATGCCAAAAAGATCTATACTGTTTTATTTTCTTGGACAAAAACATGGAATTTTCTGGCTGTCTAGTATTTTTATGGTCAGTTATAGAGACATCTTCCTGACTAGTATTCTCTGTCCTGCTCAGTAGCACAGGTTTCCTTCCCCTACTTGAGTGCCACAAGGCCTCACTTCCCTTGTCCACATGGAAAGAATGAAAGAGAATAGAGTTAGGCTGAACTTACTGTAGAAGAAACCGACCAATCCAAAAGTGTTAAGGAATTGGTCTGAGTTGGCACTGGTGGGTATGAACTTTGTCAGTCTGTGCCATCTTGTTTTCTTTTTGTTTTTCCCTTAATATCAATGTCTTATATATGTTAAACAAGCACTCCACCACTGGGCTACACCCCCATCCCCTTTAAAAATTTTGTTTTGAGACAGAGTCTGTCTAGGCCATCATCAAACTTGCAATAGTTCTGCTTCAGCTTCCCAAATAGCTGGGATTATAGGTGTGCACCAGCTTGCCTGGCTCTGTCTAGTTTTTATTCATGACAGAGTCTTATTTCAGATTCAGAATATTTTCCCCCTCTAATAGATACAGATTCTTTTGAAAAAGGAAAAGTCATGAGTCTTGTCCTTGAATATCATACTAGGTTGTGATACTACATAGATAAGTATGCTATTGGAGTTTAGTTTTGTTTGGTGGTGTATATATCTAGAAAAAAATATTTGAAATATACAATAGGTAGTGAATGTGGGGATCTTCATGTAAAGCATCAAGTTCTGTTATTTAATGAGGCTAAGGGCAAGGAGAAAGGGTGACTTTTTAGAGAAAGGTGTTGAAAAAAGGATTTGTGAGCTATCCAAGTGCCATCAAAGCATTTGTAGTCTAGTGAGTAACTCTATTTTTATCGGTAAAGAATCAGGTCTGGAACATTAAATAATCTGTTCAAAGTCACATAATTTGTAACTTGGAGCAGATCAAGAACTTATATTTTCATAAGGCATTGTTTTTCTAACCTTTAACCAAGTTCCTAGGTGCCAGATGTATTTTGCATATCGGAGTTTAGAAGGCAGTAGAGTGCGAATATCATGTATTATATAAACAGACCCAGCAAGGTCTGAGCTCCTTGTAATCAAACAGATTCATATTTTGGCAGAGAAACATGAATATTCACCTAAAGTGGGATTAATGAAGTCTATAAATAGCCTCATACTAGTTCAGATCAGGTTTGTAGCCAAATGATTCAGGCCAGTTCAGTTTTGTTGCCAAAAAACTTTTGGGCTTTAAGACTTTTGGGATTTCAGGATTCGGGATTTAAGAATTGTGCACTGAATTGTCAGCCTGTCCATCTATTTGGGGAGTTGTGAATGGACCATGGAGCAGAAACTGAGGTTTTTGACTGAGGACATGGTATCTCTGCAAAGCTCTGCAGTCCTTCATGGACTGTCTGTCCTGGCACTGGGCATCAGGCCTGCAGCTGCTGCTCAAACTGAGAACAATTGGAACCGCCATGCACTGCTCCACCCTGAAGGAGCCTCCTGTGGCCTACTTTGTGCTCAAAGTTTATAGTGGGAACTTTTCAATGATATCACACTTTCTATTATATATGGGAGGTCATTGAAAAATACAGGATTTATTCTGTATAAACTCACTTTGCAGCAAAATTCAGTGAAGCGTATCTAATTTGAAAAGTGATGGATATCTATAGTTAATGAGCTAAAGCTGTGTTATGCTAAGGTTATTTGAAAATAGAGAGAGATTAGAAGTGAAAGTGACAATGTGTTTTTTTTTCCCTATAGTTCAAGCTACTGAGACAGGGAAAAGTTACTGTGTACTTGAAATTATTTAAAAATTAATATATAGCCATTTTTTTATATAGTATTTGAAACATAATTTTTTGTTATTGTTCTACAGCTCTTATTGGTTCTACATAGTAATGCAGTATAAGCACTAATATTTTAAATTGTGATTGAATGCTAACAATGTTACGAAGATATTAAGAATTCATGCCATGGCAGTAGTCTGGAATACAGAGGTGCATTATGGTGTGCCCAAAATAAATTTGACCTTGGTGCTTACAGGCATTAATCACTTTCTCCTGGGCACAACAGAACACTAACTGGGTATGAATAATGGATGCAAAAATTTTAGATTAATTTTTAGCTCTATAGTCACTGTATGAACACAAAATGAGATTAAATTAAGATTCTGACTCTGTTTCAGGTGTCCCAAATTGCCAGATATTTCTCTAGCTTTAACTAAACAACTACTATAATAAACATAAGACTGAAGGATTTCCGCAGTGTCCCAGGGATGTTGCTGTTCTCTGTAGTCAAATTCATGTTGAACAATTTAGGTGAAATAGATTGATAAGCAAGACCCCAACAAAGAACAAAGGACAGAGAAGTAAATCTGTACAATGATGGGTGAGAATAAACTCATGTAGATAAGAATCAACAAAGGCACAAATGATGATGGAAATAATCTGATTATAAAGTTTTAAAAGAAAATTAAGACTTCCATGAAAGTATTTCATGTTATTTTTGGGCTGGATAAAAATCAGCATTGTAGGTTATAAGATTTAGGGCATAATTGAAACTTAATTTAATTTTGATATAGATTAATTTTGTCTAATAAACATAAATAGACTCAAATCTAAAACCCAAAATACCTTAGTATTCTGTAATTACATATAGCAGCTTCATCATCTGTTTCAATTTCCTTGTAGAATGAAGTAGAGGGAATGAATACAAATACATGCATAGAAATAAAATCACTAAATCAGTTTCTGTGATGGAAAATAATATATCCATGCTCATTTTGCACTTAGAGAAATAATGTTCAGCTATCAGTTTAGTTTTTATTTGTCTATTTGTTTTCTACTAAAGAAAAGTTTGATTATTTAGAAATGTTCAAAGTATGCTTTCATATAAATTATATTTTCCTTCCTGCTACCATATTTTCAAATTCTCCTAAAAGACTCTTTTTGGCTGTATCTTCATTCTTCATGAGAATTGCTTTTGTTAAAATTAGCATGAGCTAAATCTTCAATCATACATGAATAAGTGACTATCATTTGTGTTTTGCATTACAATTAGTGCCTAGAGCTGGCTAAGAACTATTCTTAATTAGGCAATGCTTCAGTTTTTATCAGATACACTTTCTTCTGAAGGAACAAGGAAGAAAATTCTCTAGGTTTTAGTATTGCATCTGTAACTATAGCTTTTATGTGTCCAAATAGGAAATATTTTTGTAATCATTTTGGAATGTGTTTGGTGTTGTTTTAGGTTTGAGGCTACATGTGTGATTATCAGGATATATGTTAAATTCTGCAAAGTCAATTAAGTATTGATATTTCCTAATTCAATCACTAAAAGAAAATAACAAAGAATGTAATACAAGATACAGTTTCTGGTGAACACACTATACCTTCTTGAAGGGTGATTTATATGTATTTTACTGATCATCAGCAGATTATAAGTCAGTGCTTACTAGAGAAACAGATATAATACAAGACTGCCTTGTAAGGGTTGCCCAAAGGCTGCCCACGGGGTTGGGTATGGAAGAGTGTGAAAGTTCCGTCAGTGTGCTGGGAGTCTGAAGGATCCAGTCAAAGGCCTGGAGCTCTGTGTATTGTCCCATGTGAGTCTGTACTTGATACATCCTGAAACCAAGAGGCCTGTGATGAAAGACTGAAGAGTCTGCCCCGATAGACTGAAGGGTCCATGCTGCAAGCTGAAGAGACGACATTGGCAGCCAGGAGACGACATCCAAGGTGAAAATGAAGACTTGAGCTCCTGAGTAGAAGATACAAAAAATCCTTCCTTCTTTATTCCCCTTCTATAGCATTCTGGTGATAATCCTCCAGAATACAGGAGTGGGGAGTCTTCCATACCCAGAACTATGCTGATCCAATCTAGTTGGGCATTTCTTACTCAAACTGACACAATCAATCAGCTATCACAGTGGATGAACAGTGTTACAGACCTTTCTCTGAGATGATGTACTGTGCAGTTCAGGAAAATTGCTGCAGAGGCTATCAGTAGAGTGATTAATAAATGATTGTTTTAAATAGGGGACATTTCATGCATTTTTAAAAATCTTTTAAAAAGACTAAATTTATTCAGTATCCTAGTAAAAGTTTTGATTGTAAGTATCCAACAGTATAAAAAGTACAAAACAGATTTGTAGATTTCTAATATATTAATACAAAATGGATAACTATACACAGTGCATCCTACAGGCAAGAGAGGTAGGGAGGGAAAAAGAAGACTGTGGTTGAGGTCTAGTAATAAATAAATAAATGCAGAAGTAGAGATGATCCATATTATAGTATATTCTACCACCAATACTGCAGCCAAAATGTCCAAAAAAATTTTTTTTCAAAGCACCTCAGGAGGATGATACGGGCTGGCCTCTTGCAATCCCTTGGGCCATGGAGAGCTGCCTGTCTCTTGCCACAGTCTCTGTATAGGGTGTCTCTTGTATGTGGGATTTTCTTTCCAAAAAGAAATATAAAACGCTCAGAGTAAGAGCTGTGAAACCTTCAGGTCCTGTAAAAAGTAGCTCACTCCTCAATATGACGCTCCCCAGTTTTAGAAATCCAGTTTTGAAAGCAAGCATACTGTAAGGCAAGTGAATGCTCCTCTCTCACTGTGAGAAGTCTGACTGGTGTGATTATATTCCTGAACTTTCAGACAAGAGGCAAAGAGTCTACTTGGGTTTGGGTTCAATCAGGTGAGAGGCCACAGTGAGCATCCTGGAATGACGTTTCATACATTTTCAATATTTGCATTGAGTGTCAAGTCCTGTTCAGAGAAAAGTGCGTTTTCTCTGGGACTTAAACCATATAATAACCAGGAGCAGAAATGGCAGCCAGGGACTCAAAAGTAGATCACCACCACACCGGGAAAGACTTGACACATTCAACTTATTTAAATGAGATAAAGCATGACACTATATCACATTTTTATGAAATCTAAGACATACTTGAAAAGTGGACATGCTTTTGTAGTGGAATAAGAGACTTCATATATCTTATACAATCCTGCCCAGAATGTCTATTTAGGATACAGCTGATATTTGCCCAGGCCTTGATTTCCATAACATGGCCATGACAATAAAATCCTGAAAGTTTATGTGAGGAAAAAATAAAAAGAAAGAGAAAAATTATTATCAAGGTGCAAGATCATTTTCATGCTCTTCGTACTTTATTATCTCTGGTGCACCATTTAATCAACAAATTCTAGTACCTAATGTTCAATACTTACTCATATCAGTATGAGGATTGCTTTATGCATTCATTTGCACAATGCACAGATTACATGTAATTCTACAGCAAAGAGATCTGGTCACTAAGCAAAAGGTTTCTTCTCTGGTGTTACCCTTATTGCCTCCTGTTTTCTCTGCTTCCATAGCTGATTGATTGTTTTAGATATATACATTCCTTCAGAGGGAATGTTATTTTTTCTAATTTCACAGTTTTTGGGATCTTCATAGTATTCCCTATAAACCAATAATAGTTTATAAGTCATCTCCAATCAACTAGTAAACTAGTAGCATTATAATACTAGATCACCTTTTAAAATATAACTTAAAGTATATATTCTAGATCCATCCTGATGAAACACAGAGGGTCTAGAACTTGTGATGCAAAACAAATTATTAATGTTTGACAGAGGGGGCCACACATAGTCCTGCAATGAAAGAGTAATGCATGCTTTTTAATCAACTGTGCTTATAAAGCCATTGTCATTGGTCAATTAGAAAGAGATCTGAGGTTGACAAAGTTTAGGATAGTGCTTCTTTATTATTATAATAAGGAAAATTGGTTTCTAAGATCCTAATTGAGATGTCTTCCAAGGGCATAGTCATGCCAATCATGCCATGGATAATTGCATCTCAGAACCTGGGTTCATTTCCTTCTTAAATTACCAGACCCAGATCCTTGTACTAGAATATTGAGAAGATGGTGGTAGGATCTACCTTAGATTTTAGGTACCCTCTGAATTCTTTTGATGATGATGATGATGATTCTGTTTCCCATTGTCCTTATCAAACAGGAACTAGTAGGATGAGCCTCCATTTATACTAAACATAGAATTGAAATTTATTTTTTTGTTCAATAATTTTCAAACAGCTCTGCCACAGAAGGTATCCCTGCCCTTAAGGATCTTACATTCTGGGGGAAAAGAATATACAAATTCATAAAGAAAGAAGTATATCATGTGTCAGATAGTGATAAGTTCTGTGAAGAAAAGTAAGGCAGGAGAAAGGAGTGTGAAACACTTAGCAAATGTCAGGGAGGGCTGTCGTCAGGAAAGGTCTTGTTAAATTGGTGAAATCTGAGCAGAGACTGTAAGGAGTGAGTGCTGTGATCCTCTGGTAAGAACAAGTTAGGCAGCAGGAGCAAAACATGCAAAGGTGCTGAGATGGTAGAGTTTGCCAGTGTGGCTGATGGATAGTGGGGAAGACTGAAAATGGAAAGAGTGGCAGGGAATGGAGTTCAGAGTGGAACAGGAGGTTGTGTGGTGTAGAAGGCCATTTAAAGGATTTAGGAAGTTAAGTGATTGAGGATGAAAGGGTGATCAGATCTTATTTTTTATTATGGAAAAAGATCAACTGGCTATGGAAAGCTAACAGCAAACATTTAACTGTGAAAAACTGAATGCTTCTCCCCTCTTCCCCCAAGATCAGGAACAAAGCAAGGAAGAGCATCAGGTCTAATTAGTGTTCCATATATGAAGAAAGAATCAAATTGTTTCTTCCCAGATGACATTGCTTTTATGGAGAAGATCCTATGAAATCTGCAAAACAGCTAACAGAACTGTTAAGTGAACTTAGAAAAGCTATGGTTTACTAGGTTTATATTTATACTACCAAACACAATTAGAAGATAAAATAAAAATGCACCTCATTAGAATACAAAAAAAACCCATAAAATTCCCAAGGATAAATTTAGTAAGAGATTGAAATCTATAAAACACTATTGAGTGAAATTAAAAAAAAAACTTGGATAAATTAGAAAGATATCATGAACACAGGTGAGTACACGTTTCAAAACATGTTGTACATAATAAATATATACATCTTGTTTATCTATTTCTTTATGTAGTTTTGTGATGCTCAATCATCAAAACTTCCTAAATCCCTGGCTGGGCTATATCCCCAGCCATTTTTAAGATATTTTGCAGTTTTGAAACAGGACCTTACTAAGTCACTGAGTTGTCTGCTGGGCTCAAACTTATGATCCTTCTGCCTCAGCCTCCCAGAATGCCCATGCCACCATATTCAGCTAAATATATACATTTTTTGTCAATTAAAAATAAACAAATATAAGCTGTGTGTGTTGGCACACACCTGTGATCCCAACACTTATGAGGTTGAGGCAGGAGGATTCCTGTGAATTCAAGGCCAGTCTGGACTGTATAGTGAGTCCAGGCTGACCTGAACAAAACAAAACAAAACAAAACAAAAAACCAAAAAAAAAAAAAAAAAAAAAAAAAAAAAAAAAAAAAAAAAAAAAAAAAAAAAAAAAAAAAAAAAAAAAAAAAAAAAAAAAAAAAAAAAAAAAAAAAAAAAAAAAAAAAAAAAAAAAAAAAAAGAAAAAAAAAGAAAAAAAAAGAAAACAAATAAGAAGAAAATATTTTCTGGTAAGCCCCACAAGCTGCGTGGGTTCCAGAAAAAGAAAAGTCAGAACCTCCTGAGAATCAGCCATGCTGGGACTGGGAGGACCAACAAGAAGCCAACTAGCCAGTTTTTCTGGTAAGCTGTGTGTATTGGGCATGCTATGTTCTCCCAAGTCCTCATATACTTTTGATGTAGCTAAGTCTGGCACTTGCTTGTGTTTGGTTTGTTGTCTAGTGCTGGGACTGGCAATGTGAGTGCTGTACCCACCCAGGGGTGGAGCCAACAAACAATGTAAATGAGGCGGGTCTTCCTCTTGCTCGCTTCAGCCTGCTCTTCTGCACTCCCACTCTCTCTCGCCAGTGCTTGCTGCTTGTGGCCTCCATGAATGGCAGCCCCACCACGCCATGCTACCTTGGAGCCAACTAAGTAAGGACTGAAACTTCCGAGACACTGTAAGAAATAAACCTTTCCTTCCCTAATTTTGGGCGTAGGGTATTTTGTCTCGGCAACAAGTAAAAAGTAACTGAAACACTGTGCAAGCTGCATGCCTCCCAGGAAGAGAAAAGTCAGCAACTCCTGTGTGCCTACTGGTGCATGGGCTGAGAATCAACCCCTCATCCCCTGTGAGCAACCCACTGGTTTGGAGGACAGGCTGAGTAGATAGCAACTAGGGTACATAAAGCAGTGAAATGCTTATATTGTTTGGTCAATTTTGCAGTCCTGGCACCAGCAGTCTAAGCACTTCTTGGGAGGATGACAATATGCAATATAGCAAATATGGGGCATTTCCTTCTACCTTGTCTTCGAAACCCAATGTTGTTCTCACTGTTATGCTTTGCTCTGATTAATCATTTTGCTTTATTCAATATTCTATTTTGATTGGTTTTATTCTGTTTTGTTTTTGGTTTGATTTTGCTATACCTGATGGAATAAACAACTATTGTGAAAATAACAAGGTATACTATGGTAGCTATTGTTGTTTTCCTAGTATCCTGCTTTGAAGTTCTGTACCAGTTTTGCTGTTTTGTTTTGATTGGCTTTGTTCTGTTTTGCTTTGTTGGGTTTTACTGTCCTTAAAATAAAATAAAAAAAAAGAGAAAATATTAATGTGGCAAGTCTCCAATGAATAACAGTCAATATACCAGAGAAACCATGACTTAAAAGGGGGAGAAACAAATGCCATTTTGGAAGTCAGAGCATTTGGGGAAATTTCCCTGAGGTTTACAGATACCTGAATTACTATTCTTAAGTTAAAGAATTTTGCAGATATCTGCATTCTTATTCTTAAGTTAAAGAATTTTTCTTTCTGGAGAGAAAATCAAAAGGCTTATGATTGTTTACATGAAGTGATGAATTTTATAAAACCCTGGCCTTTAGCAAACATATAATATTAAACTCCATGATAAAGGCCAGTGCCTAGGAAGACATCCTGAAACCAAATTATCATATTTGAAATAAAAAAGAACAATCTTCTATTGAAGCCTGCGTTTAGAGTATTCTACATGCAAAGAGCAACTTATTAGCATCTCTAAACTACAATACAATAATTTGTCATGTATTTATACAAATCTGTTGCTTCCTTGAAAGTCTGGAATTCTCAGGCCAATACTTTATGAAGTAGTCAGGTTTTGTGTACAGCCACTCCATACTCACTAAACTGGGAACAATATTAGATAATTTTGGCTTCAGATATGCAGAATCATTGTGCTTCTGAGAGATTTAAAGTGATTCATGGCTATTTCCAGGTCAGAGTTAGAAATTGTCAACATGTAGTTAGGTTTTGCTTGTTGTTAATTTCTTCTCTAGATCCTTCTTTTTTAAATTTATATTTTCATCTTCTAGTATACTTTTAGATAGAATAGCAGCATATGCTTGCTATGCCAGACAGATTATTCATACACACACACACACACACACACACACACATATATATATATATACTAGTACTTGGCATCAAACTCAATGTCGAATGCACATAATGTGAACACTACCACTAAGTTACATCCTATCCCAAGATGTCTATCTACCTATATCATATATATCATATATAGATAGATATTTAACTATATATATTAATATGTGAACAGAATGACTTTCCCAGTTAATTATTGCTAAAAATGTATATCTACTTCACTTTTCTAAAATTAAGAGGTTTTTTTGGGGGGGAACCTGTTTTCTAATTTTTAACTAGGTAATGAATAGTAATCCACATAGAAATGATTGCTTGCTTTGCTGTGTTAATAGCTTACAATGGTAGGAACATGAGAAATTATCAGGGCTTTCAGATAAGAATAGAAGGTTGCTTTATTGAGAGTGTATTTTGTCAAAGAAGAAACCTTAACATTTTTCAGGCTAAAACTATTTTGGTCATGCCATTTAGAAGAGAACTTTTAAACTTTGCTCATTCATTGATCTTTGTCCTGGAGGAGATTAAAACTAATTTTCTAGGAATCCTGGCTCTGCCAGAGACAGTTCCCTCTGCGGAGAGCAAAGTTGGTGTAATTCGGGTGTTTTGATTCTTATTTTTATGTGATCCCGCAATACTACTAGTAGACATACACTCAAAGAAAATGAAATCAACGTGTAGAAAAGATAATCACAGCCCTATGTTTATTGCAGCTGTATTCATAATAGCTAAGACATGGAATTAACCAAAGTATCTATAAATTGACGAATGGATAAAAAATGTGATGCACACACACACACACACACACACACACACACACAGACACGGTGGAATACTTTTCAGCTGTGAAATGGAATAAAGTCTTGTCCTTCGCAACAAGGTGGATGGAGCTAGAGTTCATTATGTGAGGTTAAGTAAGCCAGGCACAGAAAAACAAACACCCACTATCTCACTCATGAATGGAATCGAAAAACATTATTTCATGAAGTTGAGAGGAGATTAGTGCTTCCCAGAGACTGGGGAGAGTAGGAGCAAATGGGGATGGGATGACATCAGTCAATGGAAACAATGCCAGACTTTGATCAAAGTCGTAAGTTCTGGTGCTGCATGGCACAGCAGGGTGAATATTAATTAGTAATGATGCATTATATATCTCAGAATAATTAGAAGACAGATTTTTTTGTGGTACTGGGGATCATAACTGGGATCTCACACATGCTAGACAAGCACTCTCTCACTGAACTGTGTTCCAGATAAGAAAAATTTGGAAGTACTCACCATAGAGAAATGATAAAACCTAGGGTGATGGATATGCTAACTATTCTAAGTTGATCACTTCCCAGGACATACATGTAATGGGTGATACATTGGGTCAAGCTGAGAAGGTCGGAAGTTTAAGTGTCTTAACAGGGGGAATGGGGTCCTTACTTTGTAACGTCCTCAGTGTATACAAGAAGAGGACATGCAGATGGTGTGAGTGCTGCACCCACTGGAGGGCTGTAGCCTGCATACGGTAAAAGGGAAAAGGGGGAGCACTGATTACTGGTTCTTCAGAGGAGCTCCAGTCTTCGCCTTCAGCTTGGGTGTGATCTCCTGGCTTCTGGCACACACTGTTAATCTTCAGCCTGGGACTCTTCAGCCTTCCAGCATAGATTCTTTAGCATTCTGTAGCAGACCCATTGGCCTCCTGATACAGACTTGCATGGGACACTACAGTAAGCTCCACACCTTGGGCTGGACCCTTCAGCCTCCAGCATGCAGACACCCTCTGCAGGCTTCCTCATCGGACTCTGTGGCTGACCATCATAAGCTAATCTTATAATTTCTTTTTTTTTTATTTAAGAGAAAAAAGACACAGAAAAGAAAGACAAAAAGCAAAAGAGACAAACAAATGACAACAACAAATCCAATATGATAATATTATAAGTTTACAAAACAAGATGATAGGAATTTGACAATGGTTGCAATATTGCATATTGTTACCTTCAAAAGGGTTGTTTAGGTTAACAGATATAGACATGTAAATTTGACCTCATCATATGAGTATTAACTGTTTTTTTCAATAACTAATGCATTTAGTAGTATGGTCATTTTAGCTATTTATGTATACATATGCACAAATTGATGTTGTTAATTTCTTATACATTTTATATCTTGTTGTTATATCTGTTTCTCTAGTCAACCCTGACACTTACAATACATAACTCAAAACATCACCATTGCACCTCTTAACTATGTACAAATATTATGTCAGCCAACCAATCAAACAAACAGACAGACTCAGGGGAAATCCCAGCTCTAGCCAGTATCAACCTTTCCACCATTCTGAGAGAAGAATTGGAGCAGGTTGAACACCAGCAGAATTTTCTTACAGCCAAACTGCAAAAAAGGGAGACAAATCAAAATAAGATGTGTGATGGGTAGGAAGCACCACGACAGGCCACAGCCTCAACAAGGTTAACATTCCTTTGCAAATGCTGGTCAGAACTTTGCCTTGGTCAGATTGCACCTTAAATGTTTGACCTCTAACCTAAGGTTTCATCTAACATGGGTCTTCATGGATGGGTGAGGCTTGTTTCGAATCTATGTGTGTTAGAGACTGTGGATTCTAGAAGACAGAGTGTCTTATAAAAATAATGGATGATAAAGATATTTGAGAAGACAGTATTGATCATAAGGAATAAAATGTGGTAGGCAGAAGGCGGGGATTGTTATCACTTTGTCTGGGATTATCAACTTGTGAGCTGTCAAATGTTAAGGGAGGGAAGCCCTGAAACTGGAGACTGAAGTAAGACAGGGGAGGGGAATGAGGAGAAAACCATAGGCTTTTGTGATATTTTACTATTACTTCAGCTATGACTATTGTCAGACATCACAAACACATGTCATGAGGAAAAATAACTTATGTATAAGTGGAAAAGTGTCTGCATTTACAACAATAAAATAATGTTAGCTATCTACAAAACTGAAGATGATTGTGAATAGCTGTTACTATAAAAAGTTACTAAAGAAGAACCATTCAACAAAGAAAAAGAACAACCACAAATAATTTGAAATTTCAAAATTTTTTTTTAAAAAGTAGGCAACAATTAAACAGTTCAATTGTCCAGAGCTCTATGACAAAGGGATGGAAATCTGTGAAGGAGAATTAGGTAAGGAAAGAGAAAATTAAAATATAAAAACATTTAGTTTAATCAATTACAGAGCAAATTTGATATTAAAGTCAAGAAATTGTCAAAGACACTAGAAATTAGTAGCTTCAGTGTAGAAAGGGAGGTTGCAAAATGGGATGAAATCATCAAAAATCTAGAAAAAAGTTTCTGGGAATAATACTGCTTTTTAGACTCATAAAATGAAATAAAATCTCAAGAAAAAAGCTCAAAGAAATCATTAAGCTTAAATATATGGTTTCTCTTTCATGAGAAACCCAAATCATAGATAACCTAAAGAGCGAAAGAAAGGATAGGTAACAGGAAGCAGGGAGATAGCTCTTTTGCAAATGGAAGGGAGACCAAGAGATGGAGGGAGGGGTCAAAAAATTATATAAGCAGCAAAAAAGCAAATGTTAATCATTTTAAGGAAACAGGCTGATTCAGGCAAGCGGCGAACATGTGGAGGAGTGTTCCAGGTTGGTTGTGAACACCTGAGGCTCCCTCACCCTGTGAAAGTCCCTGGAGTGTGGGGAGGGACCCCAGCCCCTTGGCAGAGAGCCACACACACCCAACTGAGGCCACGCCCTCCTGCTCATGCAATGCAAAGCCAGGGCATCTGATAGAAGTCTTGGGTAATTTGGATCTGCATGGAGCTTAGTGCTGGAGAAGTTTAGGTACTTGGCAGAAACACACATTATGATTCTATGTTAACAAATTTCTTCTTTTTTAAAATTTTAATTAAATCTACCATTTGTGGTTAGGGTAAAAAAAAAACACAACTATTTAATGATCACTTTGAGCCATTTAAAAATCTGGTTAAAAGTGTTCACTACTGTTATCTTTTGGGGGAAAAATGTGCAACTACTTTTCTCTATTCTTTTCAATAAGCTTCAGGAGTTTTCACTTTTTATGAAGCAGTGAATGAGGTCACTCAAAGCCAGCCTCTGTCAGGTAACCACTTATTAATAACCATAGACAAATTACTTGACCTCTCTTATCCTCAATTTCCTATTCTATAAACTGGGGATTTGAATAGAATTTATCTCAAGGGACTAGAGAAATACAGCTCAAGGGATGCAAAATGCCGCTAATGCCATTTGTATAAAAATACTTGCCACATACTAAATAAATGACATTTATTATTATCATTAATTTGTCATATATAACAAGCATGGATAATGATATTCTTTATATTTAACACTCCCAATCAGAAACAAAATGTATGGCCACAGCTACTCATGTCTTTTTGTATCATGCGATTCAAAAAACCACTCAATCCCTAATGACCAAAATTAAATGAATATTCTGTCATTTAATATGTTGACCTCTATTATCAGTGAAATTAATTCTGCTTCTCAATTATTCCAGTCAGGTAACATTTTGTAAAGAGATGCAGTTAAATTAGTTGCTTTAGTTTGCAGCGTGTAACCTTGGTGGTTACTGCCTATAGTAAGAATCTCAGGAGGTTTACTTTTTCTTTCTTCCTTCCTTCTTTCCTTCTTCCTTCCTTCCTTTCTTCCTTCCTTCTTTCCTTCCTCTCTCTCTCTCTTTTTTCTTCCTTCTTTTCTTCCTTCCTTCATTTCCTCTTTCTGCCTTTGTCTTTCTACATACCATTAGCAAACGATTCATTTACATGTTCATTCTTATATGTTCTTCCGGTTTTTTCCCTGCTTGAATAATATTGCTAATGCTAACACATGGACTGCCAGTATTATAACTGCATTAAGTAGAAGTGCTGAAAGAGGAGTATTCACTATTTTTTAAAGAAAAAACTCTAATAAATCTGTATTAAATGTATCAACATATAACTTGAAATAGCTGTGACCTTTGAGGGTCAATTGAGAAATGCTCTGTAACTTTGTCAAATGTGCCCTGGTATTTACTGAGTAACTTACAAGATTTTAGGGTTTTTTTCCCCTTTATTAATGTGATGATTATTTTCTTTGTGCTACATTAATTTGAAATCCCAGACGAAGTCCTCAGTAATTTTTATGATACTTAGATATCATTTCATAATTGAGATTGGTCTTAAAAATATTTTCTGGTATTTCTTTTTAGAGTTTGGATGTAAAAGTTTTTGCCTCATAGAAAAGTTTGCATTATTTTTAAATTTTAAACAACTTGATCATTTTTATACATTATTTTGGAAATTTTAGCAAAGTTTTGCTTTGCATCTGTGACAATGGAAACTTTGCCTTTGATTTTATTTATTTTAAAAATTTTACCTGGTATACAATAGATAAATGCTGTATATATTAATGCAATAGCATGTAATATTTGATACTTTCACATGTGACATATCATTATTTTATTAATGTGAGTCTTCTTTATTGTATTTATTTGAATACATCCTTTTCTTTCAATTTTTTTCTGACTTATTGAGACAGAGTCTCACTATGTGGTCAAGGCCAGACTTGAGCTAATAATCTTCCTGCCTCAGCCTGCCAAGTGCTAGGATGCTATGTGCAACGTTTGGTCTGGCCTTCAATATATTTTATTTTTGTATATAAAATACCAATGATATTTTGTTCTCCATTTTGAATCAATGTAATAGTTAAAAATATTTGTCATAATTTAAATGATCTTTCAAAAATTTTGTTTATTACTTTTTTGCATGATCTATGATTGATCAATTGCATCAGGTTTTTGTGTTGGGCAGTGAGCTACCAGGGAATAGGACTGGATTAGAAAGTCAGACCTGTAAGAATCAGAGATCCTACCTGGTGCCAAGCTTTACTAAGCAGGGTCAAGGACACAGGCAGTCAGGACGTTCAGAAGCAGCAAAAAGTGATCCTTCTCATGTTGGGTATGCCTCTCTGGCTCAGAATAGAACTTCGCATGGAGGTTATAGGAGGAGCTTCCATGGTGGGAGCATCCCAGTTGTGAAACATCTGGAAAATTGAAATAGTGCATAAAACGCTGTTCAAGGAGCCATGACCCATAGATCCCAGATTCTATCTACTATAGGTAATCCAGAGTCAGAAGCTTCCTGCTAAAGGCCTTTTAGAAAAACTTTGTCTTCTTCCTAAAACATTTCTGCAGTCAACTTACCTGGATATCTGGTTGACAAAGAGGAAGTCATGTGTGATCTTCCTGGGGTGAGGGATGGGGGGGTTAATGTTCCTGCTTTATGAAGAGAGAAGATGAACTGAGGTCATCTGTTTTAGTGCTTTCCTCCCTGTTTGTTACTGTTTCTGGTAATCAATTTTTACCAGTGTTTGATCTCTCCTTTCCCAAGCTAGATTGTTTTTGCTTTTTGCTGTATCATTTCTCTTCTCTAAGTTTATTCGGCTTGCTTGTTGTTGACACATATGTTTGAGAAAAGTGTATTTTCTTTTAAATATTACTTTGGCAAAGCTTTATAAATTTTGATGTGTTCTATTTATATTTGTATCATTCCAATATGTTGGTATTTTATCTCTCACTTGAGTAAGATTTTAAAGCAGTATTTTTAATTCTTTTTATTATAGGGTAGCTTCGTTTTTATCTAATTTTGCTATGAAGGCTGCAAGTATAGCACATGTTTCTTCCTTTTGATAAGTAAGTACTCAAGCTTCAGGATATATTTGTAGTGTTTGTAAATACTTTTCAAGCACCTAAAGTGTACTAAGTAGTGTTAAGTGGGAGAAGTATCTCTGAATCCTGTTCCTCTCATTTCTTAAGGACTTTGTTATCACATCTTCTTTTTCTAGCAACATTGCTTCTTCCTCCTTACTAAATTATTCTCATTAGCATACTCTAGTATCATCTCTCATTTTAATAAAGAAGAGAGGAATTTGGGACACTCATATTTGTGAATCCCCAAACTTGTGAATCTGTTAATTCACACGGCAAAGGTCATGCCATCAGATTTAACATAATCAGACAAAACAAAAGAGAATAAAACCCAGCCCAACGAAACAATGAAAATGATATGGTTCCCAGGTAGGGATCACCTCCTGGTGAGGCCTGGTTGTCTCCCTCCGCAGTCCATGAACAGTGCTGACTCACAGAGAAAGGATTGGGTGGGGCTGTCCCCACTCCGGCAGTGGCTAGTGCATGGTGGTGGTTTCCAGGTGGGAATCACTTCCTCCAAAAGGGACTTTGTAAGTGTGAATAGATTGAGGATCTTGAAGTGGAAAGATTATTCTGGTGGATCCCGTGTAATCACAAGGCTTCTTGCAGGAAGGAGGCAAGAGAGTAGGAGTCAGAGGTTGGGGTGATGTGGGACCTTGAGCCAAGAGATGCAAGTGGCTTCTAGAAGCTGAAAAAGGCCAGAAAATAGAGCCATCCTGAGACCTTCTAGATGAGGCACAGGGCTGTCAGCTCATTCTAGATTTCTGACCTTCAGAACTGTAGAACAAAACACGCATGATGTTTTAAGGTACCACACTCACGGTGTTTTGTCAGAGAGGAAACAAGAAGCTAGTACATTCAGGACCTGTGCTCTCAGCTGAGAGGATGGTGCTGGATTTTCTGCTTTTATTTATCGCTGTGCTACCAAGCTTCGGAATTTCTTTCACTGTAGGCACCTGATAGGAGCTTACTTGTCTCATTTGATGTCTTTCCATCAAATACTGTTCCACTGTTACATGCTTCCCTTTAAAAGGACAATCAGCTCTGCTCTGCTGTCACAAAGGAACGATGCAGAAAGTATGGGTTAACTTTTAGTTTTCTCATTTATTTTGATTATTAAGATTAACCATTACAGGCAAGAGGTTGTTAAAATTACTTTTAAATTTAATTAAGGTCAATTTCTTGGCACAGAAAAACTTAACCTCTTTACTTACAATTTTTTTTTGCCTGATTCAGTTGCATTTTTCATTACCTGTTCATAAATTAAAATTTGATAATGACATTCTTTGCTTTCTTTTTTTTTTAATTTACATGATATCTCATTGAAGGGTAAAATCTTTGAATATTGCATTTTGTTTAACATTGTGTTGGAAGACTTTAAATTAGAGTATTGGTGTTAGAATAAGCAATCCCTTTTCCAAATAATTGCCCATTAAAATAAATAATTTTTAAAATCTCGGATTCCATATAAGCAGATAGAATTAAATTACCCTCATAATTTCTTTTCTGTGCCAGTGAATAATATAAGATAATGGATAAAAGACAGTTTGAGGGGAAACTGAAATAAATAATGCCTCACAGATATTTTTTCCTCAGAAAGTTCTTTTTCAGATAGGAAAGAGAAGAGGAAAAATGAGTCAAAGACAAGAAATTGGTAACGATGAATTAGCCACGGGAAGGAGCCATGGTGACAGGTGAACTCAGTTCATTTCTTCATTCACTCATTCATTCAATAAGGATGTATGTAATGACTATTATGTCTCTGTCACCGTGCTTGGAATATAGCTGTAAGCCAATCTCTTTATAAAGCTTGCATTGTAGTGGAGGAAAAGACGAACAAAATCAACAAGTGTGGAATATGCTATTGTTCATGGTTGCAAATGTGACACAATAATTAAATCGGGGGGCACAGTGGAGTATGGTAATTTTAAATGATACTCAAGATTGAAAAAATGACATCTGAGTGAAAACAGGAGGAGCTAAATTAAAGTAATTTTAGCAGGTATTTAGACACATTAAATATATTTTTTCTTTTATAGACTATACAATAAAACAAAACAATGGTGTATGAAATTTCAGGGAATCATTTGAGTGTAGTAGCTATTGCATGAGTTCTTACTCCAGAGTCTGACTTTAAAATTCTGTTCTTTTACATACTAAGTTCTAGGACCATGAGTAAGGAAAACTGTCAGAAAACTAATTTTCTTACTTGTAACTGGGGATGAGAATAACACTTCATAGGGTGGCAGGAAAGGGAAATGAATTAACATGTAAGTGCTTGAAACAGTGACTGGAAATGGTAAGTATTCCATAAAAATAGCTGTGCTATCTTTATTATTCTTATTATTAATATAGTAAATCTTTAAATATTAGAAAGACATGTGGATTCAGTGTAGGAGGTTCTATTTTTCAAAAGTGGAAGTAAAACACTATCGTTTCATTATTGAATGTGGTAGTTAATTTACTATATAGGTCACTGCAAAACTTTACCATATTCACTAGTAGGAACACACTTTATTCTTTTTATAAGTTCTGAAAGAATAATAGCAAAATAATAAAAGCAGTTGAGAATAGAAAACATACAATAAGCTAACTGAAGCCAAAGCAAACTTAACAATTATGACATTCAATGTAAATGGACTAAATTTCCATATTAATAAATGTAGCCATTGGATGGGATTTTTTTTTTACATAGAAGACATGCTATGCATAACAGGACACCATTATAAAGTTAAATAGGAGCAAAATGTTTTATTAGGCAAACATTTCTGAAAAATTAAAAAAACTAGGATGGAGTTTAGTCATATCAAATAGCTAAAAATAAAGACAAGACAGGACAGTTATTTCATGTTAATAACTACATGTAAAATTGAGACAAAGAATCTTGAAATAATAAATTCTATAACTTATACCTCCAGATTTATTAATACTATGCCTTGGTCCATGTTTCAGGTGCTTGGGACATAGCTGTGAGCATACTTCTTTATAAAGTTTACATTCTAGTGGAGGAAAGACAAAACCAACTAAGAGTGAAATATGTAGAGAGTATAGTGGGCGATTTTAACATTCTTCCATACATCCATGCTAGAGTGATGAGACAGAAGATGTATATTTCAATAGTATGATTAACAATTTTGAATTAATAGTTTGGTATCTGGTTTTGTAATCTATAAACAGAAAGCTTTTTAAGCTTTCAAATGTCTAAGGGTCACTTATTCAAATGAAATCTAGACTTGGACAAAACAAACAAATGAGGAAACTCTCAATATTATTATTTCCAAGGTAGAAAGTATACAGAGGTTGTTAGAATCAACTCGGAATGCACTTTAGCAATATCTTTTATTTTATTTTTTTATTTTTGATTGAACTCACAACCTCACACCTGCTAGGCAGGTGCTTAAGCCACTGAGCCAGATTCCTGGCCCTAGATTTTTGAGACAGGGTCGCACTATGTAGTTCAGGTCGGCCTTGTGCTCACGTTGTAGCCCAAGCTGGCCTCGAACTCACAATGCTCCTCCTACCTCACCTCCTGAGTCCTGGGATTAAAGCCGTGCGCCACCATGTCCCGCACTTTGGCAGTATCTTGCTAGGTTGAAAATACGCATAATTTATCATTGGTTCTGAGGCAGGAGATTAGGGTGTGGTCAACTGGCTGAGCAAGTGTGTATGATCTGCCAGTCATGGAGATACCAGACACATGGGCAGAAAACAGTTCCCAAGCTCTGTACCTGGGACCAATCAGAAAGTGCTATCTTCAATTCTTGTGTGAAATCAAGCAGGTTTTTGATCGGAAGCCCTATATCTGATGTTAGCCTGAAGAATGAGGCAGAATGCCATTAACCTCATGGTCACTGTGAATTCTCTGTCTCAGTGGCCTTCACTTTAATAAGTGTAAAACCTCACTATTACCTTTTTCATATTTCTTGCCCAGTTCTTTGTTCAGGACACCAAGAACCTGGAAAGAATCACTGAAGAGTCTGTAGGACCCTAGAGCATCATAGCAGTAACAGTTCTATGTACCTTACAGAAACTCTTCCTCCTATGCTAAGGAGATCAATATGAGAATGTTGGCAGCACCATTTATACTGACAAGGAGTGGAACTAACTTATCTTCTCATCTACAGAATAATGGTTGCATGAATTGTGGATTGTACACACAATATAAAACTCTGTAGAAGTTGAAATGAAACCTATGATTATATGTAACAACGTACAGATCTAAAATCTATAAAATTAACTAGAAAGCAATTAAAATGTTTAAAATGAAACAGTATGATATTATTTGCATAAATATAAAAGCATATAGTAATATAGGTTATTGATAGACACATACACTAATGATAAAATTTTTAAAAAGGGAAACTGGCCAAGTGTGGTGTCGCACGCCTTTAATCCCAGCACTCAGGAGGCTGAGGTAGGAGAAGCGTTGTGAGTTTGAGGCCGGCTTGGGCTACAACATGAGCAAGGCCGGCCTGAACTACATGGTGCGACCCTGCCTTGAAAAAATAGGGCCAGGAGTTTGGCTCAGTGGCTTAAGTGCCTGCCTGGCACGCACGAGGTTGTGAGTTTGATCCCTGGCACCACCACCACCAACAACAAAATAACAATAAAAAAGTAAAATAAAAAAGGAAAGTGTAGGCTAAGAGTTATCTTCTGCTTCTGGAATTGAGGGACTATATGGATCATACTCTTTGGTTCTCTAAAATAAAACTGGCATTAATAATAAAAATTGCCCAACCATTTAGATATTTGAAAGATCCCCCCAAATTAGCATAAGATCAAAGAGTAAATAAAATTTGACAGCTCAGCAAAGAAAGAAAATAAGTACCTCAAAGGCTATGTGATTTGTGAAAGATAATTTTACTTAAAAGTAATCATTTTTACATGCTTTTCACATTTGCAAAAGAAAGTGAATGAATCTAGAATTCAATTTAGAAAGATAGAAGCAAGACAAAATATTAATTTTAAGAATTCTAAGTGGAACATTGTGTACACAAAACATACATATACCCATGTATAAATAAAAATAAAAATAAAAATAAATTAATGAATATAAAAATAAGATAAAAATTTAAAAATAATCACATCAAATTGGTAAATATAGTCAAGAATTAGTAGATAAAAATAACTAAACCAATAGAAAATTTAAAAAGGCTATGCAAACTGAATTGAGTATGAGGATTTAACAAAAATGCAGAGTAGAATAAAATAATAGGAGATTTTGTGTGTATCAAAGCATACAACCTGAGCATTTCAATGATGTGAATAACTTTCTGAAGCAAAAAGTATTAAAACTGACTCGAGATGTAGAAAACCTTTCTAATGGAATCATCAGGGAAGAAATTTTAAAACATGCCAATTATCTAAAAATACATGCTGCAAAGTCACACAGTCTTTGGAAATTGTTCATTTAAATGTTCCAGGAATAGCAAAGCATGCACTTTGCTCAGTGTTGAGAGCTCTAATGTGCACCTCCAGATCCATGCCACCCTTCTCCCAGCTGCCCTTGGCACACAAATGCGCTCCAGTTGAGGTCGCCCTGTGCTCTGGGCTCAGCCAAGTGGGAGTCCCAGCAGGGGACTAAAGAGAGGCAGGAAATGAGTTTGCAGTATTTAGTTCTTGGGCTCCCTCTCCAAGGAGTGACCTAGAGCTGTTTGACACCTGGCTAAAGATCACAGGTGTCGTTGAGGTGACCCTCTTCATGTTGCTTCATTATTACTGGTTCTAATAATTCTTCTGCCTTTCACTATCACAGGGCTAGGTACGTTAAGAGCCCTCCGGTGCTGCAGTGTAGCTTGTGGCTCACCTATATCTCCTGATCATCTCTCTGTGCACAGTAACTTTATTAATCTTTCTCAGAATAATATTAATGTTTCTTGTTTGTACACTAACACCATAAACTGATCATTTCATAAAGTATCACATGTCATACTAAAACCTGAAAAAGATGGTGCACAGAAGAATTGAAAACTAATTTTCATGTTTCATTACAATGAAGATTCTAAATGAAATATTAATAAATGAATATGCTCCACCATCATATAATAACCAACTGGCTAAAACAATGGAGAGGCAGCTTCCATAGCTACAACAGAACAAAGTATAGTATATTTAGGAGTCAATTGAAATGTAAAGAAACATGCAGAAACCTATGAAATGTTACTGCTTCATGCCAAAGGATTCTTGAATGGATTCGGAGATACACTGTAATACTTGATGAGAAGGTGATGCTGTGTTTCGATCTTAAAAGTCCCACAATGACCCAAAGTTAGCGCGTGGTTGTCAGCACTATTGGGTGGAGCTGGAATGCTTAGGAGAGAGGCCTAGTGGAAGTCAGTTTGGACTTGACCTTGAAGGGGATATTAGGACCCTGGCCTCTTGTCTCTCTCTCTTTTGCTTTCCTCCATGAAGTCAGCAGCCTTAATCTATGAGGTGCTCAACACCCCCTTCCCTGTATGCTGCACTGCCACAGGCCCAAAGGCAGTCAGACAACTAATCATGGACTGAAATCTCCAAATCTTAGAATCAAAATTAATCTTTCATCCTTTAAGTTGATTTTCTCAAGTATTTTGCCTCAGCAGTGGAAAGATGACTGCCACAAGTAGCGTGGTATATCATAATGATTAAGATCATGGTCTTGGTATCAAATTGGCCCTAGTCAGCATTCCAGCTCCTCCACTTACTAGATTTTAAAAGTCTTCTGAACTCAATTTTACTACCTATAGGTTAGCAATCATAATGATACTTCTTGGGGTATTTATATATATACAGTAAGATAAGAAAAAAAATTTTTTTTTTTTTTTGGTACCAGGGATGGAACTTACAACCTCACCCCTGCCAGGCAGGCGCTTATGCCACTGAGCTAAATCCCTAGCCCAAGATAAGAAAAATTCTAAAAGCACTTAGCACAGTGTCTTGAGATCACAAAAGCTCAAAAATGTTGGAATGGTAGTTTAGTTTTCCAAGTTCCATGGTAGCTTCAGCAGAATTCCAATAAACTGAAAAATAAATTTTGAAACATGAAGGTGGTGAAAACTCTTTGGCAATGGATAATTATGACAATGTCCTAATAAAACATTTTTGAAAACATACAATAGGGACTTCAGGGAAGGAAAACAGAAGACACTAGTGCATGTAGGAATTTAATGCATCATAAAGAGGGCTTATAAAGAAATGATGGAGGCAAGGATCTTTGCTCTTGCCATGTTCTCCTGGTGCAGGAGAAAAAATTAGTTCAATTTCTAATTTTACAAAAATACATCATTGCACTATCACATCGCATGGGGAAATGTACGTAATTTAAGTTCCTTATCTTACTGTGCATTCATAAGTGTTCTTTGACTTTATTGATGAAATGTTTAGGTTATCCAAGTTCTTAAATGACATTTTTCTATTTTTTAGAACAAATCTGATTGATTGAACACTTGTGATATCATCATCATCATCATCATCACCACCACCACCACCACCACCACCACCATAACCACCCTTCCAATTGCTGGAATTGATTATTTCATGATGGATTACTTGGGGCTCCCTACAGTAATCAGGGTCTTCTTGACAATGAGGGAGTTCATTTCTTCACCCAGAATGCTCCATTTTACTGCCATTAGGATCCTCTTTTCCTGGCTGAGGTAACATTTCATAGTTTTTGTCCCTTTAGTTCTGAAAGTGGTAGAAACTTGGGGACAGCCCTATGACTAGCATCTCACCTTTGCATTTCTCTCTTAAAGTGACTGAAAGCATAATGATGTGTTTGGAGTGGGATGCAGCCTCCCTGTGCTTTGAATTGGTCAAAATGCATCAGCTGCATGATGTTCAACCCTCAGTACCTTTCATTAGGAGGAAACTCGGAAAGTTGGAATGCCAGTAGAAGAAGCATCTGGAGAGCACAGTGCATGGGGATTGTGGAGACACGAGAAGGGTGGGGCCTGGGAAATGGAGGGCTGAGGTCATGTCATTGTGAGGAAGTAGTATTACTCAATAATATACTGAAGATAATTCAGTCATAGTATATTGAAACCGAAGAGCACAGAGCACTTGAAGGAATTTGGGTTGTGTTGCAGCATTGCATTGTGGCCTTGGAGAAATCACTTCATCCTTCTCTCAAGTCCTCAGCATTTTTATGAGTTAGGAGTGAGTGTTGGAGGAGATTACATGTGCATTTTTACAATATGATTATTTCAGTATCTTTTTGTGATAGCATAATGCATCTATGATTTTTCAAAATTACTTTTCAGAAGTATAATTTTCTTTTTCTTTCAAGCAATGTTTTACTGAGAGCCTCATAACATATATGAGCAAAAGAAAAAGATCAAAACAGAGCATACTTGGTTGAGGCAGTAACAGAACCCTAGAGTCCCCCACAAATCTTCCTCCCCACATGTCACCAGCTCCTGTCTCTCCTCAGAGCTTCCTCAGAGCTTCTCTGTGAGAAACATGGGCTAAAGCCACTGAGGAGGTGGACAGGGAAAGGGATGTAGCTCAGGAACAGAGCTTGTGCATAGCATGTGCAAGCCCTAGGTTCAACGTTCGCCTTGCTATATTTAGAGTAGTAAGTTTGCTTTAATCATAATTATAATAGTTTTCTTTAATTGGCACTTGATTAATTAACAGTGAGAAATTTTCATAACAGGAAATATATTAAGCCCTTAATTTAGCAACATTTTTTGATTTCTTGAATATAGGAAGACCTGAAAGAAATTGGCTATGACTAAAAAAATTCATATGTATACTGCATGCATCCATTTTACTTTGTAGATATAGTAGTTTGATCAATTTTTATAGTGTAACATTTACAGTTTAAAATATACTAAGTGTCTTTCAGTTATTGTCAAGAATGATTAGGTTGTTGCTAAAAGGGAGAGTAATAAGGGCAGACGATATGATCAAAATACGTTACACACATATATGAAAGTACCATAATGAAAAAATAGTTTGCAAAATTAATATGTGCTAATAAAATTCTTAAATATTCCATTTAAAATTATATTTGAATTAATTAATGAATTATAAATTATCACATATGATTGTGGCATTTCTATACACTCACATGTCACACTTTGAGCATGTTCAACGGTTGGGTTTTTTAAGATTATTTTCAATGAATTAAGAACTATGAACCAAACTTTTGAGGGTGAAATGGTTTCATACTCCATGAAGAATTTACAGATCAGAACAGTTAGTGCTGTTGATGTGACTTCATATTGACCTTTGGAAGAAGAGAAAAATGTTGACAAAAGTTATAATATGCTTAAATGAAAATGAACTTCAACTGGAATCTTAATTACTAAAGTAAGTGGACTGGAAAAGACTTTGCTAGCTACAACAGTAATTTTTCAGAAAGTACCACTGAATAAATTTACATTCATAATTTAGTTAGGAAAAATAATAATACAAATAAATGGAGCCTTCTTGATTGCAATGTATTACTTTTTGAGCATGTAGGTAAATGAGCAAGAAGGTGACTTTAATACAGATGCACTTGAGATTTTAATTCATTATCAATCCAAGAAGGAATAATAAGTACTTCAAATATGCTGTGCTTTTCATATCTGTTCACTAATGAAATTTTAATTAACTATAGAGCAGATTATAAGATTTTGTATAAAATGTTGCAAGATTAATTTTTTAAAATGTAAATTAAGGCACTCAAGTAGTTTTTCTGCTAGATTTTCTGTAGAAAGACTTTTCTTCTTTTTCTTAAATATTTTATCATAATAAATGTGAGGGATACATAAATATTCTAATTTGGAAAACTAAATCCCTCTCATTATTTATATGTCTTATATATACTTTATGCTTCATGTACATGTATATAATAATTCTGAAAATATACCTAATTTAAATAAATTGTTAGCTGAAAAAGAAACTTCTTTCTACTTTATATGACCTGTGTGAGTTAATAGGTTTCTTTGTATTTCAGTTAGTTGACTAGAAGTCTAAAAGGCAGATATTGGCCTAGAGTTTTTCATTAAAGTCTCTTTTATTTTCCTGTCAAAAAATTCAGTAGTAAATAAATCTTTGCTTTTTCTGCCTGAAGTCTTCTTTCCTGGAGTTATTTTGAGCAATTGAGCTTGTTCCTGCTGCTCTGCTCTGGTAACCCTCCTCTATCTCATATTCCCCCACCCCCCCAGTCTCAGGTGGTGGCTCTTGGGGACAGATTGGTCACTTAACTTGGGAGCTAGGTTATGCTCTCTTTTGCCCTGTAGATGACTGAGAGTAATGACCACCAATTACACCTTTTCCTTTAGAGTGTCACATAAGCAAGTTGACTCTATTTTTCAATAAATGTGTTATTGAGACAAGTACACAAAATCTCTGTGACACAGAGAAAGGCAAAACAACTTTGCCAGCTGCGTCATACTTTCATTCCTTTCCTTATTAGGAGCTTTCTATCGAGAACTACACTGTACAAGCCTTATGCAGCAGTCTTCAAACTGGGCTGTAAGTAACTGCGAGTTTGCAAGGTAAATCAAGGGAGAGTTTTCTGGATCCTCAGTTTCCGTGTCTTACACTCTTCCTAAAGCAAGGCTTATAATTCTCCTTCATGTTTAAGGAGATTCTCTTTCACCACCTTCCTTTCATAGCGTCTCTCCCTCTCTATAACAGGTATATCCCACATCCAAACTTCATTTTACTAAGGCTCATTTTGACAGAATGTAAAACATTTCAAGATGCTTAGCCAAAGAATGTCTGAGTGTTGGTTGAGGGTTGTCAGTGTTTTGACTTCAGATACACTGTGAATTATCTGGGAGTGACCCTGCCCATTCCATTGCCTTAAGTATTGTAGAAGAAAGTGCCTTTCTTGAGAAAGTGCCCTGAGAAGCAGATTTTCCTGTTAGAGGTAAGAGATTCTTTACAGCTCTTTTCAGCAGTCATCCTTTAGCTGTGTTATTAGTTCAAAATGAAGAGTCAAAGGAGTACAAATTAGATTGCTGATTTTTTTTTCTATGTGGAGCAGAAATTTTGGTACTATCAGTTTTTTTGAGACACTGGGTAAAACTTTTAAGTGAACAGTTTACATGATTTCTTTCAAACTGGAGTTCGGCATTTTCTAAAGCAGTTAAACTTATTTTCTCAAATCACTTCATAAAATATTTACTCTGATATCAGTTGGTCTAATCTTGTTTCATCTATAAACTATTTAATGTGTTCTAATTCCTACTAGCAAGAAATAATTATGTGCCCACTGTTGGACAAAGTAATTTTTTAGCACTGGAAGTCATTTCTTTCATAAAATTTTCAGGGATTTTTAATTAGAGGTTTTCTAAACTATATTTTTATATCATTCTTATGGAATGAAACCAGAGTTTAACTCATGAACATTTAGTATTTGCTAAATACTATTACTAACTGCATGCTGCTCACTTTATAAATAACTCATAATTTTAGTTTGACATAACAATCTTGCAAATGTGCATTTTATCATGTTTTCAAGTTACAAGAAAAGAAGCTGGGCATGGTGGTGCACACCTGCAATTAGTAGGGTTGAGGCAGAAAGAATAAGCTTTCAAGCCCAGCCCAGGCAACTTACTGACTTACCAAGACCCTGTCTCAAAAGGAAAAATGGAAATGGATTGGAGATGTAGCTCAGTGCAAAGGTCCTGGGCTTTAATCCTCAGTACTGGAAAAAGAAAAGACAGAAAATGAATAGATTATATTAGAAATTTTACCCTTCATGATTTTTAGTAATCTGTATTACAGGATCTGATTTGAATTAATTTCTCAGTGAGTTTTACATTTCTTAAAATATATAAACACTTTTATTGGAAACAAAAACTTCAAGTTTGATTTGTTTTTCTAGATCTGACTGAATGATTCTGCTTAATTTGGTTCCATCGTAGATTTTCTCCACTAATTAAATGATTTAACTCCACAGTTCTAGATTTTGATGTGTTTCAAAGATTTATGATATTTCATATTTTAATTATCTTTTCTGGTTTGAATATGTTGGGTGAAATAAGCCATCTTTAAGTGAAGGAGTTACAGGTCTGAGGCTGGTCGGTCACTGATGACACCTGATGATCTTTGTGCTTTTATCTCCTAAGAGCCTGCCTGGCAAGCATGAGGTCGTGAGTTCAATCCCTGGTACCAACAAAACAAAACAAAACAAAACAGAAAAAAACAAAACAAAACAAAACAAAACAAAACAAAACAAAACAAAACAAAACTGGTGACTGTTGAGATGGGACAATAAAGCCCTTTGCAAATGAATTGTTTCCTTATCCTGCACATTCAGTATAATTGAATGGCGTCTTAACAAGTTGTCCATGTATATACACCCTTAGAAATATTTTTGATAATAGAGAACTAAGTGATATTTTGGTATAAAATTTGTACAGTTTAAAGAACCGAGTGACAAACCAAAAGAAAACACTTTTCATTCCCTTTTACTTATTAGCTGATCAACGTTGCTCACTGTGTATATCTATAAAAATAAAAATAGATTTGATGCTGAACGTTGTCTCTTTTTTTTTCTTGTCTTTTTTGAGACAGGGTCTCACTATGCAGTTCAGGCTGGCCTTGAGCTTGCTTTGTAGCCCAGGCTGGTCTTGAACTTGCAACAATTCTGCCTCAGCCTCCCAAGTGCTGGGATTATTCTTTCTTTCTTGCAGTAAGTACTAATCATTCATAGGTGCATCAGCTAATTGGAAATAAATTAGTTTAATCCATATTACTGTGAGATGCATTTCCAATAAATTGTGTATTTTACCTTTAATAATTACTTATCAAATTTGTTACATAGTTAACATATAATTTATTTTGCTTTAAATAGTTCTTTATAGAAAGGAATTTTTAAAAATTTCTTACACCTGTAACCTCAATACTCTGGGAAATTGAAGCAAGAGGATTTGTTTGAGTCTGGCCTGGGGAACTTAGCAAGACCTTCACACAGAAATTGGAGCTCTGTGTGAAGACCCTGGTTTTGGTTTGCCACAAAACCAAACCAAACCAGACCAGACAAAGCTAGAACACAACCAAACCAAGTGAAACCAAACCAAACCAAACTGAATTGAACCAAACCAAGCCAACAAAACAAACTTATGGGTACAAGAAAAAATATTTTATATATTTTTGTAGCAAAAATTGTTGACAGAATAATCAGTAAAAGGCTTTTTAGCATAAAAATATATTAAACAAAAACTTGGTGAAATGAAATGGAAAAGTTCAAGGGAATAAATATACTATGCAAAATCAGAAAAATGCTTATTTTTTAAATGGATAAATCTAGGTTATTCAGATACTATTGCATATGTCTAAAAGCTTGATATATCTTATTAAAAAATGTAAATACTTACAATGAGTCTGAAATCCAACTGTTTGAACTTCTAAAGGCAAATTTTAAACATCAGTTTAAACATGTGCAAATAGACACATAACTTTTCCAAAATTCTTCTGGGGAATTTAAGAATTTGTCAGATGAAATTCTCTTCTTTAGAGGACCATGCTCTTTTGGTAACAACTTTCAATGTCTTATTTTCCTTTGTAGGAACTGTTCTTCCTTGAAAAGGAGTCTAGGCACTTGGTTTTCAAGAAGGAATTGTTCAAAGGCCCTGAGGCACTTCGCAACATTATAGACTGAATACTTGGTTTGATATGCAAGGTTGACCTCCACTTTCTGCTTCAGTTTCATTTAAGACTTTGTACTCTGGCCCCAGCCATATCTCCAGATTCCTACGTTGTCAGACTGCCAAATCTCTGTGATGGCTGGTTGACTGTGTCAAATTGAGTAAGTAATGCCCAACTAAATTGGTTCAGCACAGTTCTGGGTATGGAAGACCCATTCTAGGGAGGACTCTCACCAGGATGCTATAAAAGGGACATGAAGAAGGAAGAATTGCTTCTGTCTTCTTTGGAGGAACTCCAGTCTTCATCATCATCTTGGACTTCATCTCCAGGCTTCCAGTACTGACCCTTCACATTTCTATTGCAGACCCTTCAGCCCCCCGACACAGACTCACACAGGACGCTACACTGAGCTCCAGGTCTTCAACTATATCCTTCAGATGCCTGGTGTGCAGACAGACCTTTTGCACTCTTTCACGCTATGCTCTGTGGATGGCCATTATAAGCCAATCTGTAAGTTCTTATATGTTTATATATCTTGTATTATATCTGTTCCTCTAGTAAGCACTGACTGATATGGTCTCTTTGACTACATCATGTCATTTTAGACTGAGTGCCTTTGAACCCTATGTTTTTTGGGCCAGTAGGGAGGTCTTGTCTTAGATTTTTTAGAGAGGAGGATACAGCCTACAGATCAGATGATCTTGGAGTTGGTTGATTTTATAATCAGAGGAAATCTGAGTCAGATGAATAGGAAATGCAGTTACATTTTAAAATTGCTTTTTAAAAGTATAAAAAACCATTCTTTCTTAGTTCAGGACTATATACAAAGAAGCCATGGAAGGGATTGGGTTTGCTGAACCCTACTCCACCAACAGTATCTCTCCTTACCTGCTCCCCACGGCTGTTGATTCCAAGACTCCCCAGTAAACCCCCTGGGGAGTTTATCTTTGTGTCAAGTTGTTTTTCTGGGACAAACAGTTCAGTTGATCAGTTACGAAATGAAGAATGAGAATGTTCACGGTCATTTTCTAGTCTTGCCACACACAAACACAGAGTCATCTGTGAATCTTACAGAAGTTAGGAGAAGGTGTGGACCTTGAGTCTCGTCTAAGTTACACAGGTAATGAAGCTTTTTGTATGGGAACTCTTTCCCTTTCCTAGAATGCTTAGAGGGAGTGGGGTTTTGGAAAACAAAGGTAAGGAAGATTAACTGTCTCTTTCCCATAATCACAGGGTTTAGGTCAAATTCAGCATTGGCACCACCCAGATGTAGAGTAAACTCTTGTTAAACCTTTAGATCTCTGTGACTTTATCACAGTCAGGCTCCCCAGGAAGCAGACTCTGATATAGAGGTTTTCATGCAGAATTTTTACTGGGGAGCTTTCTTGGGATCAGCATGTATGGATAGCAGGTCAGGAAAGCTATTTTGGAGGGAGTAGGGTTCAGCAAACTAAATCTGATCCATAGCCTGTTTGAAGATAGACCTGGGCTAAGAAAGAATAGTTTTTACATTTTTACTGTGTTGTGGGAAAAAATTAAATACTAAAAGCAATTGGCCTTGTGTGGCCTACAGAACCTAAAACATTTTTCTTCCTGCTCTTTCTGAAAAAATTTATCTTTCCTTTGTTAGAAGGGGAAAACTGAACTGAGGATGTAGTCCTGGCAAAGCTCCCTGAAGGGATCCTAGGAGCTGGGATGAGACTACAAAGTTGTCTTGAATTAATACAGAGTGTTGGGGCTCCTACCATGGATGAGTCTTTGAATGTGGGCTGCCCCTGGGAAGGGAGTGTGGTCATGGTGAGACAGCTCACACCAGCCTGGCCAGGTTTCTAGTAGCTTCAATCCTAGAGGTGGTATGGGTGGTGGCAACATACACTGCACAAGCCTTCTCTAAATTTCCCATGGAGGGTTAGTTCCTCTCCTGTATTTTTTCATGGTATAAGGGTTATGGTGCTACTCGTTATGTAATTTAATTCTTTATAATTCCCTACTCACCCAGGACCTACTCAGGAATAAGAATAGCATCCTATTTTGTTTTTGTGCTCCTAATGCCTAATTGAGAATCTGACACAAAGAAAGAACTCAACAAATATTACCCAAATAAATAAATATTCTTGCTTTTCATGAGACTGAAGCATGGGAAGTAACCTGTCCAGGAATTTACAGACTAAGTCAGTGCAAGAGCTTTTTTGGAATTACAGTTTTTGTAAACCAGACCTTAGTTTCTTTTCATGAAATGTTTATGAATGGATTCACAACATTTGAAGGCAAGAAAAGTAGAACACACATGTTAAATCATAGACTTGGATGTGGAAGTAATTCTCCCTCTGTCCATATGTCACCTTCTTAGTGTTCTGACACTTTGTAGCGTGTGGTCTACACAGCAACAGTAAGGATATCTCTGCCAGACTTTCATTAGCTTCATTTATTTCTGCCTTCCAAACACAAAATCTATCATCTCCTGCCACTCTGGGATAAAGCAACCTCATTCTCTTCCTCTGGTCCTGAATTAGAAAG
>RJWM01018800.1:0-40417 GCA_004363535.1 Dasyprocta punctata
GAGGAGATGCCCTCTCTCACCTTTGGATATATGTCCATGCTCATCCTCATATGTTGTAATCTCCCTTCTGCTGTGTGTCCTTGGTCCCCAATGTCACTCATTGCTCATGAACTACCAGATGGTCTGCAGTTCTCCCTGAGTGTGCTGCTTCACTCTTTTGAACCTTAGTTCAGTTCCCCAGGAACTGGCATCAGTCTTTCACCTTTGGCATTCCTTTAATGTCCATGGGGAACCCTCATCATGCTCTGTGTTCCAGAGTGCATGTATGTGCATAATTTCCGACTGGCTGCACCTAACCAAGTGCATTGCTTCCTTTAGTCTCACCTTCTAGAATTTAGAGCATAGATGTAAGTTCCTTTAGCAAAACAACTAAGTTATTCATTTGTCTCTTTAGCACTTAACACTGTAGTTGGCACCCCCGCGGGCTCTTGGTAAATGTTTTTTAAACTGCAACACATGTGTTGAAATACTAGCAGAGCTGGAGCAGGAGGAAGTAGACTGCTTTGGGAAGCCTTCTAACAGGAAAAAAAAAAATGGAAATAAAGAAGGGAAGATACAGTTGGAAAGGAAGTAGTTTTTCTAAATCTCCATAGGGAACTAGAAATAGATAAGGGACAGATTTTATTGTTAAGAAGACCTTAGTTCAAATTCTACCAACATGTCTTAATTTGCCCTTGAGAATCTAAACAAAGTGATTTATATTTAGAGCCAGTTTTTACATCGGAAGCCTAGAGACAGTAACATCTGCCTCACAGGGGTGTTGGGAAGATTAAGATTGCAATGATAGGAAAGCCAACACAATACTGTATCTTGTGCATACTAGGTGATCAGTACCTTTTGCGCCTTTTTAATTCCTCAAGTCTGTAATATCATAAAAGCCATAATTCTTCCCTATGCAGCTGAAAAAGAAGACAAGTGAATTGCCACCAAACTGCTCCAAACAGTTCATCAGTTTTCCCTGGCTTAATATACACCCCAAAAAGATAAATGGTGAGGTTGTGTCAACAAATACAGGCTATGCATCCAGAGAAGACAGTTCATAGTAATTTTGTTGGTAAAACTGTAACAATAAAAGCCCAAACAATACTTCATCCCCCTGTCAGTTGTCTTGAAAAGGGAGATTACTTTTTCCTCAATCTTGGCACATCCAATTAAGGTAAACCAGTGCTTGCTCACATTAAAAATTATCAATGGAAGCTATGTGAATGTACAGTCTTGGCACTACTGTTACCCTGGCAACCATGATCTTGCTTAGGCAGGGCAAACACTAACATGACAGCTTGAAATCATGGCCCAGAGAAAGATGGCTTCCCTTGTTCCATTTTTCCCAGTTACTCTTTCGGTTTCTCATTTCAAACTCCAAAAGAAAATGTTGCCTTTATCTGTTTGGTATTTGGAAACCTATCCAAGACTCAAACTGGTAATTACATTTCTTTGATGAGTGTGTACAGAATTATGTGCCAAGCATATAGTGCCAGATAGGTCATTTTTAATCTAGAAAAGTAAAAACACTTTCATATCCTCTTTTCCTTTCTTTTTCTTTCCTTTTTCTTCCTTCCTTCTTCCCTTTCTTCCTTCCTTCTTTCCTTTCTTTCTTCTTTTCCACATTCCTGCATTCCTTTGCTTAATAAGCATTACTAAGGGACTTCTGTAGGCTATACACTATGTTTAACACAGTTGATTCAGAAATCAAGAGTGGTCCCTGCCCAAATAATACACAAAAAGAATAACTTTGGAGAGAAAATGAAAAAAAAAATAGAGAAGTGACTAAGGACAGGACTTCGGAAAGAAAAAGAAGAAAAATAGTGAAGTGACCAAGAATAGGCAGCAGAGGGGTTAACACTTATTAAGTCCAAACTATAAACCAGATACTGTATTTAATTTCATTTAACTTGAGTCTCCCAAAACTTAGAAAGCCAGTGCTCTCCTTCCCCTTCTCTTCTTCCCTCTTCTTCTTCCTCTTCTTGCTCTTTCTTTTTTTAAAATTTTTTTTATTTTCAATTTTTTTTAAGCAGAAGAAAAGTAAGAAATTAAAGTAAAACAATTTCACAATAAGCCAATAGGAGAGTAACAATAATCAGCGCATTGCATATTGTTACATTTATAGCAGTTGTTTAGGGTTTAAGACATAGACATGAAACACTGCCCATAAAATTATTAGCCCAAAACTGTCGCCTCAATGAATCAAGAGAAACCAGCTATATGACCATCTTTTTTTGTTATAATTGCTTTATTATTTTCAAATAAACATTTCACATTAAAAATTAAAACTGAAAATGATCCTGTGAAAACTACTTTTCACTCAAAACTCTTTTCCTTTAACTATCTTAACTAACTTTTTTATATACATGGATTTTCTTTCAAAATCTCTTTCATTTTCTTATTCTTCATTTTACTTTTTATAGATTATCACAGGACAAGAGTTTGTCCCAGAAAGCAAAGTCACATGGAGTCAACAATGCCTACATTCAGTCAAGCATCTGACTTCAAAGTCTATGCTGCTGTTAGTGTGTCATGAGGGACAGAGAAAATAAAAACATATGAAACACAGAGAGGAAGTGATCAGTAATATGAGAGATATCTGTTCCCTTGAGGACACAATTCTGGAATATTTAATTTGAGTTTAGCAGAGACTCTGACGACCAGAAATCCTCCCATTGGTTTTACCTTTCCTTTTCCTTTTAAAATAGTCCTGAACAGCAGAGTTAGAGCTGAATTATCCTGCAGCTACACCTGGTTCACTGATTAGGAAGCAAAAAGAAATGGACAAGAAAACTGGGTTCAAGGAGGATGAACGACTTTGCCTCAGTTCCTGCATCTCTCACTCAGTGAAAGCTAGATTCATTTTTCATGTATATTAACAGAGATGAATCTGCCAATGAATGTTAATTTAAGAAAATGTGGTTGTATGCTATGGCAGTGAAGTTTAGGGAGAGTTAGCATTCCAAGACCTTGCTGCTCAAAGTTTGGGCCAGAGACTGCCATGTCAGCCTTACCTGGGAGTCTACTAAGAATGCAGACTCCTGGAATCTGTATTTCAGAGAACCCTGGCTAATTTGCATGCATATTTTAGTTGGAGAAGTGCCATATATTATAAAAAGAAGGTGAATTTAGGGCCAAAGTCACCTGGTTTTAAATACAAATTATCTGAGACATAAGGATGGTTTAGATGGTTAGTAAAGAAAGCGTGAAGTATTCAGGAAGAAAGAATAGCACGGGAGAAAACACAAAGATGTGATCGAGGTTGGCATGTTCCGGGGACAGTGGTTGAATGTGCGTGAAGTGTGAAGGTAAGCTGAAAATAGGAATTCATGTTCCAGGACAAGTACTGAAGTACTACTCTGCAGCCAATGGCAGATCATGGATGGCTAATATCATAGTCACAATAATAACAAGTTATAGTAATTACTTTAGCTCACTGTTTTAGAGTTTAACTATATCTGGCACAAGATATTCAAATATTTTCTGATTGACCAAGTAAGGCCACCTAAAACTTTTTAACGTATATATGATTATCACAGAGTATTCCCAAGAACTCTGAGAGAACAGAAACAAGATTAGGAGTTGTTTTCCACATTTTGTTATTACAATATTACTACTTTTTATAGAAAATGGAAGTTCAGATGGGGAAATGATTTGTACAAAGTGATGCTGCTACTAATTGCCAGATCCAAATTTCAAATTCAAGACTTTTGACTCCTATGCCATGCTTTTTTTTTTTTTTTTTTTTTTTTTGGTCACAAAGTTGTCAGATTCTTTGACTTCATATTTTTCTAAGTTCGCAATTTATATACTGAAAACCAAACATGAAGAGAATGAGCGAAGAAAAAGATGCCTATTTTGTCATGGTAATCTGTCATTTCTTTCATAGAGGTGTACCATGGAGCCTCAGGACAATACCTCTTTTTTATTTATTTATTTTTTTAATTTTTTTATTTTTTTGTTTGTGTGTGTTTTTCAAGCAGAGTTTCAATACACAGTTCAGGCTGGCCTTGAACTCAAAGTGATCTTCCTGCCTCAGCATCCCAAGTGCTGGAATAACAGGTATCTGTTTCCATATCCCACTCTCCATCTATCTTTTTATCTTCCAAAGGTGGATAATGATGTCTGTTACTTAGAACTGATAAGCTTGCTTTGTACACTTTGCTTTGGGTGGGGAATGTGCCTCTATACAATCCGGGAATCAGGAACCTGTCTCCTTTCTTCAGTTCCAATTGAAAGTTACTGTGTTGTTTTTCCACTAATGCCAAATGGCATTGAGTACATATGTGGAATATAAAACAATTCAATCTACAGAAAGTCTAGCTGAGAAAGCATAAAAACTTTTAAGACTAGAAACATGGCAACCAGAATTTAATAGATTTAGCATGATTCCATATATTATCTTTCAAAACTATTTCCAATCACTGATGAATGAAGTTGAGGCAATTGTTAAGTTCATAACTAGTATATGGAACAGGAAATATTCCCAGGATGAGAAATGATTGTTCTAGAAAACTTTAAGGTAGGAATCAAACTAAAATCCTGGTTCTGGCATTCATATCAACACTACTCCCCTTGAACCAACAAGTTAACACTTACCAAAGAACTGTAATATGCCAAGGACAGAGTTAAATGCTCCCAAAGCATTATTCTATTTAATTCATACAACAGCCAGTTACTATTCCTATTTCTTACCTAATGATGTACAGTCAAGAGATTTTGAAATTTGCCCTAGTCACACAGTTGAAAAGAGTAACATTTTCAATCTTCCCTGTCCATCTCTAAAACATCATCCAGAGCTCATTCAAATGACAATCATACTGTGTGGTTCTTACTGAATCTCTCAAGGCAGAGTTTCTCTATTTTGAGAAACAGGGAGATAATACTTGCAAAATCAGAAATGAAGAAGCATGAAAGGGCCAACAGAGTGTGTGGCACACAGTAGGGTCTCAACAAATGTCATTATTCCTCATTTGTTCTATTCTTGAGAAGTCTTCAAAGGAAAAATTATCTATCATCTAAACATCAGCTCTGTAAGATCTGAAATAACATTTTTCCTGAAGCTAATCAGCAGCACCTTGAGTTCCTAGACTCATTTTGTAGGCAGCTCTGATGCTTTCATGGGATCTGTTAAAAATACAAGAGAGAATACAGATCCCTCCCTCGCCCCTGCCAAACTAGGAGTTAATATCAGTTCAGTGCTTGAAATGCTGTGTGCTGCCGCATGCCACCTTGTCTCAGGATTGGCGAAGCAACTTTACTTTGGAGTTCCTCTCTTTATTCTTGGCTCTAAATTTAGGTAATTTGTGGCAAAGGATTGAGCTGCTTCGTCACTCTTCACTCTCTAATTTACCTCACTTCAGGAGTGAGAGGTAATACAAAGAAGCTACTGTTGGAGCCTTTTCATTTCCAGTAGTATAATGGTAGTATTCCGGTAGGAATACCACCTATTTTCCAACTCTGCAGAGAGAAGCAAATGACACAAATGCTGTTCATTGTAGGTGGTAACTAGTTTTTAGTTGCTACTTTCAAAAGTCTTAAATCAGAAGAGGTCTGTGAATGAGCTCTTCCTTTGCCTCCAGATAAGTTGAAGAAATGATCACACTGACAAACCACATATGGAAATTACTTTCCTGGAAATGCCTTTTCTGCTGTGCAAATGAAGAGTCCAAAAATAGCTTCTCTATTGGAGACAGGATGAGATGATGGCCACTATTTTCAGCAAGTTCATGACAGAGCCTCATAAGGACCAGACTTGATAAATAGAATTCAATAGGAAGAAGACGTTCAAGCACTGAGAAGCATAAGTCCAGAGAAAAGGTGTCAGAGATTCACTGGAGTGCGATCATTAAATAAATGGGCAGAAAATCCACAGAGAAGCCCATATTCGAAATGTGGCTTTCTATGGTGGGTTAATGTAGAGAGTACTGAGCCAACAAAGTAAGGGTCTAGGAATGAGGCAAAGTGAAGAGATCCTCTGAGGAATGTGATTACATATCTTCAGAGGAAAGGTTATAGACTATGTGCTTCTGAATGTAGCTGTGACAATCTAGGAGCCAACCTCCTTCAGGAAATTTAAGAGTTTTGGTTAAACACCACTTCTGGAATTACAGAACAATATGAACTTGAATCACCATGAACTTTAATATATTTCTCATTTATTAAAGGGTGATAATGCCTAACGTGATGATTTATTTGGCACTTGTTATAATGCTTCTTCGAATATTTTTAGATGCAATTTTGCTGAGTTCCCCATGTCAAATTTCTGAGATACCTTTTAATATTTTATGCAAGGAAACTGAGGCTTACATGCTTATCTAGTCAGCTCGCAAAGCTCCATAGCTTGCAGATAGCAGAGCCTACATTGATCTGTGATGCTTGATTCCAAAACATCTCCTCTTTCATTGTGGACACTAAATCTCTCAGAAAGGGAGTAAGGTAATGAACATTGGAACAGGGTGCTATATGTGTAGCATGTACCTGGCACCTGATAAATGCTTTTAAATTTGAGGCCTAAGTGATAAAGAATCACCAATGCTGTGATTCATATTACATAAAACAGCCTTTAAGGTGACATAATAGATGGTTCAGTAACCTTAATATAGACTGTGAATGGAAGACAGTCATCTCAAGATGCTGTTTTGCTCTGGCAAATTCTATTTGGAATTTCAAACACAGACCATTGTGTATTAGAAAACTCTGGAGGTGACTCTTGTCTCTACCTCTATGTTGAATTATAGCTGAGCTTGCTTTCTCCCTGGACCAATTATTGTCAAGGGGATATCAATTTCATTTTATTGGATTTTTGTGAATGTTAAATGATGTGAATTACATGGGATCACCCTTGAATCATGTTTGCCTGATAACATTTCAAATAGTTTCTGTGCCCTGAGTTTTTCCTTGGTCTCCCTGATTCTGGCTGTAAAAACAATGGCCCCAAGGGTCTGACAGATGTTATAGCTTCTCTACTACTCTGCTGCTTTTTGTGATATGATCCACTCATCACCTTGGAATATAATTGAATTTGAAAAGTATGATATTGCAAGCATTTGAGACTCAGTGGAAGTTATCCAATCAGTAAAAGGTCACATTAAGACATAAATATTGAAAAGAATGATATAATTCTTCTGAGAAAACAGCCAAACACATTAAAAGGGCAAGGAACAATTTTAAAATGCTAGCATCTCAATTTAGTAATACTTGTACTCTATTTAACAGTTTTATTTCTAGGTACACTTTTGGAATAAATTAGAATGAAAGGATTTACTTGGAACCCACTCCAGAAAACACACACACATACACCCACACACACATCTCCCCCCCCACAATCTTCTACATATATGTATATATTTACAAAAATGAGTGACTATACTGGGATGATTATTTTCCAAATTTAAGAACCATTTATACAATAAATGTCTAACAAGTAAATTCAAAACAATTAGCAAAATACAAAAATAATGATCTAGTGCTAGGAAACAAAGAGGATATCATAATACACAGTGTTTAATGTGGCAGCAGGTACCACTCACAGGTTCAGAAACCCAGATTTGATGTATGTATGAAGACCTTTAAAGAAAATCATCTTTGGGAGATAGGTTCACAGCATAGGCTTTTGTGCTAACAGATTGGTCTTTGCCTCTATCATTTGTTTAAACCTCTTTTAGCCTGTTTCTTTATTTATAAAATGGGAATGCAATTAATATATGTAGTATAGAGTGCTCCAGTACATAAAACCATAAGCAGAGAATGTGACACATAGCCATCTATTATAAATGCTGTTCCTCTGCCCCTATCTCCTTTTACTGAGGTGCCAAGATATTTATTTCATCGTGTTCATTGACTAATCCTTTAAACATCTGTGCTTAACAAAAAAAAATATATATTTAAGGTTACATAATTTTTATATAACAAATGCTTAAATTGCAAAATAACTTCAACAACTATCTAAATTGGTTTTCATCAAAATCTTGTGAGTAAATTAAGGGAAGATGCTAACACTATTTAGGTAAATAAACAAATGAAAGTGTGACAATATACACTAGAACAGATCTTCAGCTAGACCCTATGTCCCTTAGCTCTTAAAAACACAGTGGTCCTGCTTCTAGACATGACTACCTAGTTGGTCATGAACTTGTCTTCCCATTGAAAGAGGAAATAAAAATTGAAGAAAAGTTTGGAAATCCTATAAAATTTGACAAAACATATGAGGAGACTTCTGCTGCTTTGAGACCCTGTACAACAGTCAGTGCAGGACACTGGACTTTGAGATACAGCCACCAAACCCTCTGGAGCTATAAGTCTGCCCCAGCTTTCTGCATAAGGGAATTTTCTATACTGCAGTACTACAAAGAAGACTCCAAACCAGAGCACCTGCAGGAGGCAAAGCCCAGATTTGTGGCTACTGCTGTGGATGATATTTGAGTGACAGAGTACTGGAGGCAAAGAAATGTTCAGTGCAACCACAGAAGTGGGAAGAATGTCTTGTGGTACTGTCAAGAAGTGTTAGGCTGTGCATGCTCTAGGCAGGCAAGGATGTGCAAGCCTGCAGAGTAACTGCTGTGGGGCTGACAGCTAAGCCAGGAAAGTGCTAGACATCACACCGAGTGGGGTGTGTTACAGGTCTGTCCTAGCCATAGTGTAAGGACCTTGCTGAGCCCCTCAGGCATCCAACTGAGGCTTCAAATATGTAGAAACAAGAAAAACATAAAGCAAAAAAGTCAGTGAAATAAAAAATTAACAAATTAAGTAAGCCAAAATTCACTTGTAATTCCTCAACCAAGAATGATTGAGAAAAACAATTTTAAAAGGAAGTTAGGAAAACAGTTTTAGACTCCCTCTGCTTTCCAAGGATACTGTTCTCTCTCTCATTTGCAGGGCTGGAATCCTGGAGGTGAACACTTCCTTTATAATTTGTGAATTCCCAAGGTATATTTTCCTGCAGCACAGAAGCCCCCAAGTTAGAAGAAATCCTGGCAAGATCACGCATTCCTGTAGTGTATCTTTTAAAACTTATTGTTCTACTCCGGTGAAAAGAGAGCCAGTGTCGGTGTAGCAAACCTGGTGGCGGCTGGAGAGGCCAAATAGCCCAGTCAAGTTCACATCCAACTAGGGACAACATTGAACTCTAGTCCTGCTTTTAAATTAAAAAAAAAAAATCAGGAAGATATTTACTTCTGAGAACTTTTCTTACCATCTATCAGCGATCATAGTTGGCAAAGAATGATTCTGTCTCTTTGATGATAATGTGTTTATTATTAAGGGAAGAAAAATTCCATTAATTTAAACAGTCATCAAGCACCAACAAAGAAAGCTCTGTATCTCAGGCAGATTATAAATTCTTTTCTTCCCTTTGTCTTTTTAGTTTCAAATGAAATAAAACATAGTAAACTTTAGGGGTTGCTTAACAACTAAAATGAAATGTAAACACATAGGAAATCCTAAAGAAAATTAAAATTCAATCTAAATCCATCCCTTTATTTCAAGGAGCTCATTAGTCAACAAGAAATGAATGAAACTGTAACAAGGTAACATGAGTAACTAACAAAATAGCGTATCAATCATTTTTAATTAGTGCATTTTTTGTAATCCAAAAGTTTCCTTTTCATTACAAAAGGTTCTTTCAGTTGCTTTTGCAGTTTTGTTCTGAATTCAAAAGATAAAGATCCTAATTGCAGTTTGTTTTTTTAGTGTTTTTTTTCTCCCCAGTTTAAAAGTGAGGGAATTTAGGAAAGTAAAATTATACATTTTGACCCAAGATAGACTGACAGTACAGCAAGGTTAGAACTCTTGGTCCTAATTCTGTGACTGCCATTCTTGGGATGTTTTGTCTCATTTAGAAGATGCAAACATCATCTCTATTCCTCCCTTCTGTAACTGTATTTTCAAAACATGGATAAACCCAGGTACTTTTATTCAAATTCTTACTGGCTATGTAACCTTAGGCAGATTACTTAATGTATAGAGTCTTCCTTTATTGACATATAAAGCAGGGGTGCTGTGAAACCTGAATGACGGAGTGGAAAGTGCTTGAAAGAGTGTGTGGTTCTGTAAATGCTTGTTATTGGTATTTTTATTACTACTCAGTTTCATTTCACTGAATCCCTTCTCTCCATTTCCTCATACCATCTTAATCCAGGGAAATCATTGACAAAATGAAAACCTTGAGTTTTGGTAACAAAAATTTAGGTTTGAAGTATGGCCATATCTCTTCTCTGCTGTGTGACTGTTAGCAATTTGATCTACCTTTCCGACCCTCGGTTGCATGGTCTTTGATAATATTTGCATCCTTCTCTGAAGGATGTTCTTCACTTTGTCCAAGCTGTTCACTCCATGACTGCACCCTAATTTTATGCTCTTACTCAAGCAGTCTGAACTCAACTGCTCATTCCAACAGGCAATAGCCTCAGCTTCTTCCTTCTGCAAATACTCATTGCCCAATATCAGTGTAATTCTTCTTTTTATCTTTTTATAGCTGTGTATGAATATATTTCTTTTTAAGAAGCTGCCTCAGGGAATGATTCAAGTCATATTACCTTTACATAAGTCACTACTGCCAATGAGATAGATCATGTTCCACAAGATAGGTCCACTGGAGAAGCTACAAGTCCTGCCATGTAAATAAACTGACTGAGTTAGCTAACAACAGAAGGATTCACTGTAGTGCCTCATGTCAGGATAACATACATCACCTCTCAATCTCCCTGTTCTCATCTAAAGTGTATCCTATGGTAAAAACAATCATTTGAAGTATCGTTTCATTTAGCCACTGACATGCAAAATTTTTTCTCATTTTCACTGTCTTTTTTGTTTTTCATCTCATGATCTCTTTTTTACCTCCAAGTTCAGTGGAGGAACTTTGCTAATTAGTTTTATGGCTCTTCTCATCCATCCCGCCAGCCAGCCAGTCAGCGATACAATGGAAAATGGACAATGATAAGGGCTTTTTAAATTTCTAAAATAAATACACCTTGCTATCTCATTTCCAAGTAGATGAAGATCTAGGGCCCATCTAATAAACATATCCATGAACCAACATCAGGTGGTGCTGTTTAGCAATGCAAGGTCCCAGGCCCACCTCAGAGCTGCTTAATCTGTGTCTGCGCGTGATCCCCGGTAAGCAGCTGATGCATAGGCACGTGAAAGTCTGAGGGACATTTGCTTGGGAATTTTAAAAAACTTACTCCTGGTCACCCAGCTAATCAATAATGAGACTAAAGTTCTTGATCTCCTGCCCTAATGCTCTATTTAATTCCAGGCCAATCATCAGGTATTTTATGACTTTCTCATCACACCAGAATGGGGTTGGAGATTCCTTTTTCCACGCACTCCAGGCTTGAGTATGAAGAGTGGATGCCTCTGGAAAGCACAGGCCTGAAGCAAAGTACAGTACTAAATCCTAGTCCCAAGAATATTAGGCAAAAAATATTTAATGTAACCTGATTTTATCGCATCACTGATTATTACATATTTAATCTGTGCATTGTTTCAGTAGATATTCTGTACTAAAAACTAAATAAAAATTTTAAAAAACTATCTTTTTAAATTTAACAATAATAATACCCTCTTCACTTTGATGAATTTCAAATCATCCTGATGAGCAGGTATTTCTTTCAGTAAGAACAACTCCAGAATGCTGCATGTAGCAGGGGACCATGGTGCCAATACTTGTGTGGTCGCATGCATCCTAAAATAAGAGTGACTGAGATCAAGACCAGGACAAGGTGGATTTGAGGACAGAGGGAAGATGTTTTTCACAAAACAAGACAAAATGAAATGTTATCTAAGAAGTATTAGAGACAGCAGACTTAAAAAACATAAAACAAAAAGTTGATATGGACTGGATTATGGTTTAGATCGAGAATGTTCTGCAAAATTCTTGTGCTTGGAGGAAGGTGATGGGAGCATTGTACTCACCAATGTATTTCTCCAACAGTGAGTTCAGCAGCTGTGTCTGAGTGTGTGGGCCTGCAGGTGGAGACTATTCCACAGTGGGGTTCACTGGGGTGTGACCTGAAAGGGAGTATCTCCCTACAGACCCTTCCTTCCCTCTCTGCTTCCACCTTTGTGCTGTGAGTAGCTTTTCTCCACAGCAGCTGGCCCTTCCACCATGCCATTTCTGACTTGGAGCCAGTCATCTCTGGACTGAAACCTCCAGAACCATGAGTCAAAATGGATCTCCTGTCTTTAGTATTGCTGGTCTCAGCAATGAGAAAGTGACTGGGGCTGATTATACTTTATATTATCTTGAAATATTTGAGAAAAAAAATTGCAGACTGGAAGTCACCTCAGACTGAGGTTCTTTCTGCATATAAACACCCAGCACTGAGCCAAACAGTTTCTGCTTAAGGGTTTTAGTTGACTTTGGAGTTAGATTTTAAGTATACTCAGCTACTCAATGAACCATGCCTTCCTGTACTTCTATCCTGTATAGTGCTCTTTCTTTGACTCTAAGTTGGCCCTATCACTTCTTCTGAACCAATAGACCTTGGGTGGAGCTGGGGAGTGAGGAGGGCAGAGGGTTCTGCTTAGTGAGCTGTAAAGATAGAGCCTACAAAGACTTAGCTTCTGCTTCGGTCACCTGGATTTCTTGTTGAAACCTTATACAACATCCATTCGATCCTTAACACATATTTAGGAGTTCCTATAACACAGAAAATGTCCTGGAAAACATACGTGTCATGAAGAATAAAACAGTAAGCTTGCTGCTCTCAGAGAACCAGTAGTTGATTCCTTTCATGCCAGTTTACTGAAGCATCCTTTTCATTTTTTATGTTTTATTGTCTCTTCAAGGCTTAGGCAGAGCCAATCAACCCAGATCTCAGCCTGTGCATTCCAGCCAGTGTTTGCCCAAGTCCTGGACTCATATTCCAGTCCACACAGGATGTTCCTACTCACCACCAAATGCATCATATTAGCATTAAATTGTGTCGCCTGCCTCTCAAGACTCTAAAGTGATTCATCAGGTGAATGTGCAGACATTATATGGAATGTGTACAGTCAGTGGGGTTGAATGAGTATGAACTACTGGGATGTCAAAGATGTCAATGAAGTTAGAATAGCAGGAATTATTCAGCAGAAGAACTGAAAGACTGTGAGAAAGAAAGTACAATACCTGGATTTGACTGATAGACAAGAGGCATCTCAGTGATAACCAGGTCTAGAGGTTCATCAACTAAGATGTGACTGAAGTTGAGAGGCTCAAAAATTGAAATTCACAAGGTAAAGGAGATGAAATAAGATATGTGAGTCTTCCTTAAAGACATAAGTCTTTAAAGCAAATTCTATAAGATAGTGAAACTTTAGAGTAAGAATATGAATCAAGAACCAGGCATCCTTGATGAATGTGAGGAAGACCCAGGTAGACAGGTGATGACCTTGAAAGACAGTCAAGATGATGGAGTGTGAAGTAGTGTGAAGGATGGGCAAGTGATGATATAAGAGGACCATTGCTAAACTGGAAGAATTTGAAACTCTTTACCCCTGGGTCTGTGTTTAGTGTGGTGTTCATTCATTCATTCAGTACTTTTTGTGAGCTAATCATGGGCAAAGAGCTCAACTGAAACGTGGGAAGAAAAATCAGCCTTCACTTTAAGGTATCCTTGAAAGGGAACTCTCTGAAGGAACACAGCAGTCCCTCATAATGAGACCTTAAAGGGACTAACTTATACAGCATCAGTATAGCCACTCCTCCTCCTCACACACATACAGTAAACACAGCTTTTCACTGTCACTTTCTAGATAATAACAATGGGAATTCAATTTCACAATCACTGCTTACGTGGAAAAAAATCAAGAATCACTTAAGGAAAACAAAGTAATTACTATTGCCAAGTCACTGGTATTTTTAATATCTAGTTATTTAAGTGACCACCCTGTGATTTTACACTTTGTTCTGCCTCCTGTCAATTCTGCCGACACTTGACTCTTTTGGTATAATCGCCCTGGAGCTGTTTTCTCATTCATTTGTCACAACATGACTGAAAGTTCATAAGCATTGAAGTCACAGGTATGATGGCCAAAATATATACTCTTAAGTCCCAGCTCCAGATATTCCACTTAGGTCTGGGGTGAAGGCAAAGAATTTGATATGTAACAAATTTCAAGGCAGTGTTGATACTGGTGGAATGCTAACTGCACTTTGAGAACCATTTATCAAAATTTTATAGAATGAAAGGATGTAGATCTGATTCCTAGAACAAATCTAATTGTGTAGTTTCATCTTTTCTTTTGTCTATAGAATAAGGGTAAAAGCAATACTTCCTTTTGTAGATGGCTATAAAATTAAGGGAAATAAGTAATACAAAATATCTGTGTAAATCAAGAAAGTTTTATTATATTAACTTAAAATCTCCCCCATTTTAAATTGAAAAATCTAAGACAGAAAAACATGAAGTTATTTTATAAATTTGAATTGTACAATAAGTGAGAGGTTGGGAATGGATATTAAGGTTCAATTTCAATATTCTGAGTAAAAATTTAGTATATTTTCTCCTCCATCCTTCAATAGATTCATAGAGACTAAACACACACAGGCTAAATGAGCAGTTCATGTGAAAAATTTGATGCTATCATTCTACCATTTATTTATTTACCTGATTTACTTCATTAATTGGCTGATGACTTCCATGTTTTTAACCACAATTTTAGCAGATTGTAATTCCTATACTCAAATAATTTACTTGATTCAACTTCTTATTCCTAGGTATTTCCCATACAAATGAAAATAACTTTAAAAATCCAAGTTATTGATTCTCTTAACTTTTCCATCTTAGTAATACATCTCATTTTTTTCTAAGTAGAGCAAAATTTTATTTTTAAAATTGTAGTTTATTAGTACATATTTGCAGTACGTAATGCTTACATTCCTATTGGAAGTACCCCATATGGCCATCAACAGATGAATGGATAAAGAAAGTGTGGTATTTAAACACCATGGAGTACTATCCTGTCAAATTAGAGTCATTTGTAGGAAAATGGATGCACATTTGGACCATCATGTTAAACAAAATAAATCAGATATGCAAATTTAATACTGCATTGTTTCTCTTATATGGGAAACCCAGGGCTGGGGGAAACAACCTTTTTTTGATTTCTTAAGGCAATTTTCTTTCTCTCATTGCTCACATTCATCTTTCTTTCTTTCTTTCTTTCTTTCTTTCTTTCTTTCTTTCTTTCTTTCTTTCTTTCTTTCTCTCTCTCTTTCTTTCTGTAAGTGCCTGTAGTCATCCTGTCTTCCTTAAAATTTTTCAGGAATCTCTCAAATTGGGCCTACAGTTCTGACTATTATCCATTTAGAGTTTAGAGCTAATCTTCTGAAAATGTATGTTGAGTAATATTCTCTCTTGAACATCTTTAAAAGCATCTCACATTTTAGAAGTTAGAATACTACCAATAATTCTTCCTATTGTCAAAAGACCCTGCCAACTCCTTGCCCTACTATTCTTGATCAGAATACTACAGTCATTGTCTCTCTATCTCTCAATAATGCATTTTAGATTCAAAACACATAACTGACAGTTGTATGTGATGAAGTAATAAAATACATACCCAAACACTGTTTAAGAAATAGGAACTGTTCTATGTGTACATTTCCCCCCATTCAAATGACTGAACCCCTCTCACATAGCACAACTCTTAGGGGCACACATTTTTCTGAATTTTTTTCTAATTCTATTTCCTAAAAATGGTTTTTGTCAAATGTGTAAGTGCTTGTTGTTTGCTTCAGTTTTAAGCTTTTTAAAACTTTATAAGGACATAGCAATAAATATTCAGTAGTTTGTTTTACCTTTAGCATGCTGTGAGGTATATCATTTTGTGGCATAGCTATAAATCTCTTGCCTTTTTGTGTGTAATTTTCCGCTTGTGATATAGCACAATTTATTACACAACTTGTTCTCTTCTTGATAGATATTTAGGTTGGTTCCACTTTGCTGTTATTGTCAACAATGCCACTAAACACACACACACACACACACACACATGCAAGAGTATATAGCTACTGGTAGAATTAGAGTTGTTGATTTTTAAAGAATAAAAATATTCTTTACATAGTGCTCCTAAATTCTTCTACAAATGGTTAGACCAATGTACTGCCCCATAGCCATATATGAGCCTCTCTGAATCCTATATATTCCAATCCTTGGTATATCATATTTGTCAGTTTAGCAATTTAGTAGTAAAGATTAGTATCTACATGTGGTCTTAATTGATATTTCCCTATTACTAATAGAAGTAAACGATTTTAGGGTTGAAAACTAAGGCTTATGTGGAACACATCTTCTACCTTCTTAAATTTTTAAAAATCTTTTTACTTTATTGTAACATAAACAGATATTAATAAGATATAAAAACAATCTTATTTCTATAAAAAATGAAATTTCATCAAAAATAATCAGAGAAAACCATGGTTACTATACCGTGTACTATGTTCTTAAAAGAAGGGCCAAAATGTTGCCCTTTTAAAGTTTTAAATGCATTGTGTAGTAGTCTCACATAAGTGTGCATTGTTGTACAGTGACTTTCCGAACTTTTTAAATGCAACATGACTGTGGTGAACTGAAAACTGATGGACAACTTAAACACCAGCTAAACTGAATCAGCGTGGTGCTGAGTGTAGATGGCCCACCTGAGGATTGTTGCCAGCATAAAAAGGAGACCTGGTGAGGAAGAATGTTGTTTGGTGCTATTGTTTCTCCTGTTACAATTCGTTCTCCAAGAGGAGCTTGTTGAGCTTCTTTCCTGATAGGAACTTGGCTGTTCTCACTGTCAGAGGAGCTCAGGACCTTGTCGTCACTGAATATGGCTGTGGTTCACTTTGAGGGAGCTCTGGTCCTTATGTTGAGCATCGCTTCCTGGCTCTGGAGGGGAAGATGGTGTGCTGTTGAATCTCCTGGAGAAGCTTGTCACACCGGTTTCCTGATAAAAAAAAAAACTCAGCTGTTCTGGTTATCGGAGAACCTCAGGATCTTGTTTTCATTGGGGATGGCTGTGGTACTTTTCCGGGAAGTCCTGGTCCTTACTTTGAGTGATGCTTACTGGCTCTAGTGCAGAACCCTCAGCCTGCTGGCATAGATTCTTCATTCTGCTGGCACAGACTTTCTAGCTTCCCCCACTGACCTCATGCCGATTTGCTTTCTTATTAGCAGTATATGAGGAGGCTTTTGCCCTTTGTTTTTGTCTTTTGTGAAACAGGTGTAAAAATGCTATCTCAGGACCGGGAGTTTGGCTCAGTGGCTTAAGTGCCTGCCCTGGCAGGTGCGAGGCTGTGAGTTCAATCCCCGGTGCCGCAAAAAAAAAAAAAAAAAAAAATGCTATCTCATTGTGATTTTGATTTGCATTTTTCTAATAACTAGGGTAATTGGGCATATTTTTATATACTGGTGAACCATTTGTATCTATACTTTGGAGAAATGTCTATTCAAGTCCTTAAACCATGCTTTAAATTACATTATTATATATATATATATATATATATATATATATATATATAAATTTGAACTGGTAGCTTAATTTGTACTGGGAATCAAATTTAGGATCTCACACTTGGCAGGCAAGTGCTGTGCCACTGAGCTAAATCCCCGGCCCACCATATATATTTTCAAAAGTGTTCCTGTATATGTATTTTCAAAGTAATCTTGTTTCATATATATGGTTTGGAAACATTTTGTTTCCAAACATTGTTTAGGTAATTTTTTATTCTTTAGATTGGATATCTAGTTTTTCCATCACTGTTTGTTTAACAAGTTACCCTTACTCTATTTCTTATTGGCATCTTGTTGAAAATCATTTAACCATGTATGCAAGAGTTTATTTCTGGATCATACTCTGTTTCATTGATCTATATGTCTGTCTTTCTGTCAGTACCACAGGGTTTTTATTACTGTAACTTTGTAATATGCTTTAAAGTCAAAAGTGTGAAGTGTAAATTTTGTTGTTCTTGGACAAGTATTTTTACTATTGGGAGTACATTATTGTTCTATATAGATTTTAAATTTGCCTTTTCTAATTCTACAGAAATTGCCACTGTGATATTGATAGATTGCAATGAATCTGCAGATGACATTGGATATACAGACATATTAGCAATAGCAAGTTTTTGAATCTATGACCAAAAGATGTCTTTAAATTTGTGTGTGTCTTTGTAAATCTCTTGTCAATTGTCTATAGTTTTAAGTGTATGGTCATTCACCTCCTTAGTTTACTTTATTCGTAAGTATTTTGTTATTTCTCATACCATTAAACATGGGTACTTTTTTATTTCTTTTATGGACTATTCATTGTTATATATAATTTTATGTATTTGCTTTTTGCATGTTGATTTTATGTTGTGAAAATGCTGAATTCATGTATTATTTCTAGCACTATTTCTGGGGAAGCTTAACGTTTCCTACATAAAATAATTATGCTATTTGCAAAAAGAGATAATTTTGCTTACTCTGTGGTTTTGGGTGCCTTTCATTGCTTATATTTATCTAATTGCTCTCACTAGGTGTTCCTTGTTTGTTCTGAATAGAAGTTGTTAAATGTGGGCATTTTGCCTTGTTTCAGATCTTAAAGGGATGGCTTTGGATTTCTAACTGAACTGTGGCTATTCTGTTGGCTGTAGACTTTTTATATATGGTCCTTAGTAGGTCATTTCTACCCTAATATTTGTTGTTTTCCTTTCTATATAAACTTTAGTCTGAATTTGTTCTTTTTCTAGTTACTTAAAGAATAAAACTATGGAACTTAGTTGAAATTTTTCTTTGCTTTAATGTGGAAATTATCACTACAAACTTCTTTTGTAGTCCTGCTTTTGCTGCATCCTGTAAGTTTTGCCAAATTATGCTTTCATTTCATTTGTTCAGAGATATTTCCTAATTTCTTTTTTCATTGTTTTTTTACTCATTGGTTACTGAAGCGTATATTTTCTAATTTTCACTTTTCGTGAATTGTAGTTTTATCCTGCTTTTATGGTTCCTTTCATTGTGGTCAGAGAAGATACTTGATATGATTTAAATCTTCTAAAAGACTTTATTAAAAGTTAGTTGCTGATTCACCCTGCAGAAGGTCCTATGTATGCATGAGATGAAAGTGTCCTGCTGTCCTTGAGGAGAATGTTCCTTGTGCGTCTTCTAGGACCACATGGGTGGAGTGCTGGTTGTTCAGTCCCCTTTATCTTTGCAGATCTTCCATCTGGGCATTTGTTACTGTCACTGCTACCACTGCCTCACTCTCTTTTCAGTGTTGTCAAAGTTTGCTTCATATATTTCAAGGTTCCAGTATTTGGTGTATATAATTTTATTACTTCACCTTTCTGCCAAATAGACCCTTTTTAAAAAAATGTCCTTGCCTCCTGTGACATTTGTTGACTAAAAGTTGATTTCCCCAGGACAGTGTGGCTGCCTCTGCTGTCATTTGCTAAGCATGTACTCAAGTGAAGAGTATCTTTGGCCATTCCTCCAGTTCCAGCCTTTCTTTGTCCTGCAAATGAAAGTGAATCTCTTCTGGGGAGTATGCAACCTCATCCTGATTTTTAAAACTGTATTCAGTCATTTATATTTTTTGAGTGGAGAATACTATCAATTTAATTTCAAAGTAATTACTTGCTGAAAAGGACTACCTATTTCTGTTTTTGATTTTTTTTTTTTTAATAAGACTGGAGTTACATCTCAGTGTTAGAGCACTTGTCAAGCATGAATGATTCCTGGAATTTTTTTCTGCCTATCATATGGTTTTTTTGGACCTTTTTTTCTCTTGCTGTCTTTTGTTGTCTTTCCTTTTCTATTTCTTCCTTCCTTCCTTCCTTCCTTCTTTTCTGTCTTTGTCTGCCTCTCTCCTTTCCTCCCTCTCTGTTTCTCTCTCTTTCTCTCTTCTTAAGTAGTGACATGCTTTCATTCCCTCCCTCATTTTCTCTTGTGTATCTTCTTTAGATATTTTTATAGTTATCCTGAGACTTACATTAAAACCTCTTACAGTTATCACAATCTATTTTAGGCAGTAGCACCTTAAATTTAATTGAACACTTAAACTCTAGCCTTTTGTCTCCTCTCATACATATTTTATGTTATTGATGTCACAAATTTATCTTTTCTTATTGTACAGCCATTAATATATTTTATATTATACCTACTTTTACACTTACCTTTTACTTCTATGCCAGTATTAAAAGTGATTCATATACCGGAATTACAGAATTCTATCAATCTATTGATCTATCGTCTCTCATCTTTCATTTTATATATAGGTATATATTATTTGTGAGCTTTGCATTTTCTTATGCTTTTGTGTTTCTGTATAGGGTCCTTATGCTTTCATTTGTAGGATTTCTCTAAGCAATCCTTGTAAAGCAGGTCTACTACTGATGAATTCCTTTAGATTTTTCTGAGGACAGTCTTTATTTTACATTCCTTTCTGAGTTGTGGTTTTGTTGGACACAATTTTCTTGGTTGATATTTATTTTCTCTCAGCATCTTGAATCTATTCCCATTTTGCTCTGGCTTAAATGATTTCTGTTAATAAGTCTGTGTTTTTGTTTTTTTGGGGAGATCCCTATATATGATGAGTTATTTTTGTATTTCTGCTTTCAAAATTCCTTCATTCTGAGTTTTGACAATTTGATTGTAACATATTTTTACAAGGTGTTCTTTTGTTCAATTTACAGTCTTTGAGTCCTTTTGAATTTCGATGTCATTTTTCCCGTGATTTAGAAAGTGTTTGTCTATTATTTCTTCACATAAGCTTTCTTCTACTTTTGCTCTCTCTTTCTTTTATTTTTCCCAATATGTGTATAGTGGTTCTTTGGGTGGTGTCTCATAAATATTTTAGGCTTTCCTCACTCTCTCAATCCTTGTTCTTTTTAGGATAATTTCAAATGAATTTCATTTGATTTGGCTCATTCTTTTTTTCCTACTTGATCAAGTCTATGGTTGAAGAGTAGGGAATTTTTCAATTAAATTATTGCATTCTTTAACTCCAGATTGTTTGTTTTTCACATTTTATATCTCTAAGGATACTTACGATGGTCAGTTTAAATTTTTGTCAAGCAATTCATATCAGAGATATGATCAAAATTTACAGTGAATTTAGCTTTTCACTTATTATCTTTTATGATAGAACACACATTACCATTAATCTTTCTCAAAATATGCTCCTTTGCCTGGGACACTCATCTTCTTGCCACTTCCTGAAGCAGTTCTGGAAGCGCTCTTTTGTATCTGTAGTTGCCCTCTGGTAGCTGCCTTGATATCCCGAATCAATTGAAAGCATATACCTTTCATGGTTATTTTAGATTTGCGGAAAGACCATAATTACATTGTTTCAAATCCAGTGAATAAGGTGGATGAGGACACACCTTCATGTTTTCACTTGATAGAAAACCATAAGTGGCTGTTCAATGAAGTATAATAAAATACATGGAGAATGCTTAAATTTTAAAAATATATTATGGTAAAAGACACACTGCCATTAATCCCCCTCAAAATACTCCCCCTTGCTTTTTATTTATTTATTTATTTATTTTTTGCGGCACCGGGGATTGAACTCACAACCTCGCGCCTGCCAGGGCAGGTGCTTAAGGCACTGAGCCAAACTCCCAGCCCTGGTTTTTTTTTTTTTGAGGCAGGGTCGCACTATGTAGCTCAGGCCGGCCTTGTGCTCGCGTTGTAGCCCAAGCCGGCCTCGAACTCACAACGCTCCGCCTACCTCAGCCTCCCGAGTGCTGTCCCCCTTGCTTTTAACGGACTTATTCCATCATTCTTGGCAGTGTATTTTGCTATAATTTAAAAAAATTTTTTTTGAAATTTCACCATATTTTCAATCATACATATACCTGGTATCTCCCTTTCTTCAGAGTCATTTACAGGAGATTCATTTTGCTCCTTTGACTGCACCATATTTCTCTGATTCTTAGTGTTATTTGTAACTGTGGATTGAGATTCATAGTTGTTAAAAAACAGTCAACTCTTTCCAACCTACACACCTGGCTTAAGAAAGACAAAGACCTTTACCAGTAGGCAGGATAGAAAATCTGTGGGCCTCCCAAAACCTTTTCTGGCTATATAGCTTCTCTGGACCCATGTGCATAAGTTGTTTATTAGAGGGATTGAGGATCTCCCTTTACAGGAGTTTCTATATTCATTCTCCCTCTGGTGTCTATCTGCAGTATTGAAGTTCTCTTATTTTTAGTGGCCATCAGATTTCCAGCATATGCTTAACAAAACTGAACCACTCCTTCAGAAAAACATCTGCAAAGACCAAGCATTAGATGCATGCTTTAATATTTTTCCTCTCCAGGGAGAAGCCAAAATTAGGGACTTTGTCCCCCAAGCTCCAACCTGAACCACGGGGAGGGACTATGGGAAGTTAATGTGTGCTAGTCCAAACCTCCTTTTTTGTTCTCATCAGCCCCCTCTCAAACTGTTGTCCCTCCTTGTCAGTGCTGATTAAGACCAGTTTCTTGGTCAGCTCTCCAAATTCCCAGGTTGCCCTTGATCCTGTGGTCCTCTTCCCTCAGCCTCCCAAGTAGCTAGGATTACAGGCATGTGCTACTACATTAAACCTCACTATCTGCAGATTTTTTACAACACTTTTGCAAATGCTGTTATATAGAATATTCTCCAGAAATGTTAGCTAAATTAATAAGTATGATATTACTTACATTTTCATAAGATTAGCTAAATGATATCACTGAAATTTAGCACTGTACCCATTCCTCCAATCTAAAGATAGTTCCTGAATAAAGCACATGTACAAGGAATTCTGTAGGCCTCTTGTTGTGAAGCAAATCTTAAAGACATGCGTCTAGGTTTCCAATTACCTAGAAGGTGCTACTGGAGAAAAGCTTTAAATAATGAAGAACTTAGAGAGAGAAGCTCCAAGAACATTCCAGGCTGAGGAATGAGCACTACAAAGATATCTAGATATATAGACATATAGATACATAGATATATAGATATATAGATAGCAAGGAAACAAGATGGCAGATCTGACCACGGCATACTTGATTTGAGATGAACACAACAAATACCATTACTAGGTATTGTATGGTAAAGTAAAGTTTGTCTAGATATGGGTGTTAGTGCTCTAGCAGGAAATAGATGATCTTTCAAATTGGAGAAATAATTGATAAAGTCACAGTGGTTTGGGACTCATAACACTTGGGAACCATCTTCACTACCCCAGAACTGAAAAGAACATGAGGGGAACATGTTGTCTCTTAACTAGAGAGAGAAAACAAAGAGAGGGAGACTCAGAATCTTAAGAGGCCCTGTAGGATCTTACTTAGGATGCAAATACCACATCGCATTACTTTTCCACTCTTCTTCTGCCAAAGACTTCTTTGACTAAAGCTAGAAGATATGTACACCCTAATATAACCCATTAGGGCACAGGGAGTCATTTATTGTCTAAAATGACCACATTATAGAAATACTCCTTGATTCTTACTATTTTATTGCAGGTCTATGCCTATTTCTGTGAAAAATCTCATGAAAGTCTCTTCAGTGTACATATACATATGTAACATTTAAATATTATATATATGTATATATTATGCATTTTAGTATTTTCCTCTTAAATTATTTTCCAATTATAATTATTGTTATAATAAAAATGGCCATGCTTAAGATTACCTTGTGCATTATTGGGTACTATGTGCATGTTTGTGGCCTGCTCTGAAACTGTTTGGAATCTCACAGCAATTCACAAAGATAACAAAGGGAAGATAATTACAGTCCAGCGCTCAGCATCATTGGCATGAAGCATCTTTGATTATAGGATCATTATATGCATGGAATAATTCACGGAATGCCCTATGAATAGTTGGGAGAAACCACAGAGCACTTTTGGGAATTAGAACGAAGAATCATCCAAGAGTCCATTCATACAACGAATTAACTAGAGTACTAATGATTTCTGATGGAGTAGGAGGATACAGACTCTGCTTTTGATGTTTATGAACAATATTTCTTACTGTAAGTCATTTACCTTGAATGAGACTTTGGTAACTATGGTTTTTGTGATGTAGGCTCCCTTTAATCTGCCTCCTTTCAATGACAGATTTTGCTAAACAGATCACAGAGCTGGGTGCATGACTCTGGCTGAACCAGTCATATTATGTCTCAGTTATGGCCACAGGGCACTTTGTGCTTGGGCATTTCCTATGCAAGAGCAGGTGGAGAAAAGTATATCATCTTCCTTTGTCTGCAAAGCTGTAAGAATGTGACTGCAGAGCTCCTGAGTTGATTGCCTTGCTGTACTTCATCTTCAGATTCTATGAACCCCCTAAGTCTCCTTGCTACAAATCTCTTTTACTAAACCTCTTTCAAGTAAAGTTTCTATTACTTTCAATTGAAAAAGTTCCTCCTGGTGCTGAGTGGACACTATGAAGCTCTTGCAAGCCTTTGACCTCGCATTTGTTTTCTCAGAATTCTCATCACTTACAAAATTTTGTGACTCTTTCTGTTTCTTTCTTCAAGACTGGACTGAAATTTCTTTCTCAGTGAAGGTTTCCTGAGTCATTATTTCTAAACTACCCTCAAGCTCTTATCAATATCAAACATATCATGTATTTCTTTCAAGGATCTTGTTAGTTATCTCTCACCTCAGTCAGAATGTAGATAGGGATGTCTAACTGCTTTCTGTACTTTATATCTCTAGTGTTATAAAATATATAGACATAGACATCGTAGATCACTAGATGTTTGATAAATAAGTAAATGAGTGAATAATAGGCAGCTTCTGTGTGCTAGGCACTGTGTTCAAACTGAGGCATGTGGAATTTCAGTTAGTACATAGATTCTTGGCTTTTGTGAAAGATGTGCTTTTGAAAGTGATGTACCTTATTGATGTGTATTCCTCATGACAATGGTCAACTTCCATGACAGCAGGAACCACACATGCCTTTGCAACACTGATTCTCATTAATTAGTGTAGTATCTGAAACCTGGAACATATATACATACAGTAACACCTCGGCCCACAAACACTTCTGTCTGCAAATAATTTAGTTCTCAAACAAAAGATTCAACCAAAGTTTGCTTCCATTCACAAATCCCACATCAAGCCACAAACACAAATGTAGCTATCTCCCCCCAAAATAGTAAAACAAATTAACTTTGTGAACTGAGGTAGGGATATATATATATATATATATATATATATATATATATATATTAGATATAGGAAAATTAAATATACCCTATATTTTAAACATAGTCATGCTCCTCTTCTAGTCATGGATCTCTTATAACCTCTTAAATATGGCAAGCAATACAGCTGCCAAAGTTTCCATTCTGGGGTTGGCTACCGGACAGCTTTGAGAAAAACAGGCCACCTATTCTTAGTCATTTTAGTAGACTAACTCCGATTTCTGCCTGTCTTGTTCTTATTTCTTTCACTTATTCTTAAATTATATTCTTGTGTCCTTGTAAGCCACCTTGAATCCTTTCTGGAACAAGGCGGAGAATAAGTTAATTAATTCACAGATTCATTTAATTCTCACAGCAACTCAGTGAGGTAGGTATTAGTCCCCTCATTACATGGAAGAGGAAACTGAGCCTCAGAGATATTAGGCAATTTGCCCAAGGTCATGCAACCAGCAAGTGTCAGAGTCAGGACTGAGTTAAGACATTATGTCTCCACAGCAGGTGCTCTCCACCTGACTTAATATCTGTAAAATCACATGGATTCTCTGAAGAGAGGACTTATGTCAATGATATTGGACAGAGACAGAAGCCAGAGGTCAACACCAGGTTTTTTCAATTTTAAGCTACTATGATCTGGGAGCACAACATATAGTACTTTCTGAATCTCAGTTTCCTTTCTATCAAATGGGAGGAGTAATATATTCTCCCTCTAAACTCAAGTTCCACTGAAGGATACCCACTGAAACCTGGCCATAGACTTGAGACTCAGTGGTTAGAGATCCACATGAAGATCCAATTTAGAACCAGCAAGCCATGTTCAGATTACAGTCCTTCTACACTCACAACAATGAAGTTGAATGTGATCCTCAGCTTTGTCTGATATGATTCTGATTAATTTTTATACCAGGATCATGGTAAAATGAGTGGAGATTTTAGGCATAACACACAGAGTCGACTTTGAACTTAAACATAATTTGGGTGAAATTTTAACCTGTTTGTTGTGCTCTGTGATAGTAAACTAATCAGTTTGAATTGTATCTCTTATGTAAGTCAAGAAATACAGAAAAGTCAGCCACACCATTTACTATCACTGTATGTTTTTATGTTTTAAATGTAGTTGAACAGCCTGGTGCTAGTAGTAATTAGCTTTGGATCATGTGTGTTTTCTTCCTAAATTTATTTTGTAAAGTTCATCTTATTCTAAGACCCCTTTGGGAATGGGCCAGTTTCTTGCAGAAGCAAAGACGCTTCCGATTGATTGAAGGGTAGTGTTCCAAACGTTTTCCTTTAAAAGATGTAATTCCCTGAGAAAACTTATTTTAGACTGCAGTCAATGCATAGATCTCCTATTTTCGTCACTCATTCATTTCACAAACGTTTACTGTGTGGTGCTTTTGCGCCACTCACTGTACCTGATATGAATGAAACAGATTTTTGCTCAAGGGCAAATCATATTGTAGTGGGGTGGGGGCAGGGTCAGTCAAATAAGGAACTCTTGGCATTATGAGGGGACTGAGAGAGACTACATACAGGAAGCACAGATGGAGTCATCTGAAGAAGTATAATCTAAGGCATCCTTGACCAACACAGTGCCTTTGTATGTTGGTCTGGTTCTGCTTCCTGAATGCAGAGAACGTTTTGTGTCTGTATGTGGTCTCTCCACCCGCAACATGAACATGGCTGCTGAGGTCCTACTACCCCAGGATGTTGCCACAGGCTGTCCAACTTTCTTGCAGAGTCTCAGAAATAAACCTTGTAGTTCATTTGTGTTTAGGGGTTTCTCATTTTTAACGGCTCTAAATGTTTTCTTACCTACTTCTTTGCAATAGTAAGGCCTCTTAGTATTTCATTTTCCCTACAGAGGGTAGAAAACTCTCTTTGTAGAGTCAGTGTTGATCGCCTCCTCTATATTAACAGAAAAAAAGAAATACTGAAATTGCTTGATTCCATGGAGATCCCAGAGATATCCACTCTAGAGTGTGTGCTGGCTTAGTAACTCAATGTTAAAATCATAGGGTTCCCCAAATCCAATCCTTCAATTTCACAGGTGGAACCTGAGACCCAGAAAAGAGTCATTCAGTTGTGTTCTCCTGACTTCTGCCACCCACCCCACCAGTTCACTCTGTTTAAAACTTCAGGGCTTGAGACCATTATCGGTAGTCACTGGGTCTGCCTGAATCAGTAATTGCCATTTTGCCCAATTCTCTCTTCTCTTATTCATTTTTACTGAGCACTTGTAGTAAGTTAAGCATTCTGATAACTGCTTGATGTCATTTTCCTCAAGATCACAAATGTAGCTGAGACTTCCTGGAATGGCACAATTTATATGAAGTAATGTAAAGAAACAAAACTGAAAATCCCAGTAATCTCTTTGGACTAATGAAATAAATTTGGTGTCTCAAGAGAAGAAACCATATAATGTGCTATCCAACAACCAGAATGACCCCACAGTCTACTCTTTCCCAGCCTTTCTGCTTAACCTTAGATTTCCAAGAACAATTGCCACTGAGCAACTTGACTTGACTTCTCACTGATGAAGAGTCCTATCCACACTGGTCAAACTTGAAGTCAAATGTTCAGATACTTGCTCTGTTCCAATATTAAAATTTTTTCTGGTGTGGATAATGTAACTTTTTAATCACTTATTTTCTAATGGATTGATAAATGTATGTGGAAAAGACATAGAATTTATAAAGAAGCTAAGGACAGTAAGGACTCTACTTTAGGCATTAGCTTCCTTTTTATTCACTACAACATGAAGGAAAAGGCAAGAAATTAGCAGAGTGGCAGCTTCTTTTTGTTGTGTAATCTGTCTGAACTTCAAAACCTTCTCCTTTAATGTTGAAGATAGTATCTTCCCCATTTACTTTACACTAAAAATAAAATCAGAAATTGAGAAAAATGTCTTGTAAATTTTTAAAAATAATTTTTTCCTAAATGAACATCCATTTCCTTATTTATGTTTTAGGAGAAAAGAAAGGCAGAATCTAATGTTTCAAATTGAATACTAAGACTCAAAATGCCGACAGCTGGCACTTTGGGAACAAATTAGAGCCCAGAATCAAAGATAAATGGAAACCATTTACAAGCTACATGATCTGGAAAATGGGGAGAGTAGATTTTTTAAAAGAAGGGAAGAGACAGTTGACTGAGTAATTAGAAAACAAAAATGCTGCCTTCACAATCTCAGCACACTACAGCACAGAGATGCTGGTGAACTCAGCAGAGGATTAATCTTTTAGCACAGCCTCGGTGGACAGATGTGAAGGGGAAGGGTCAGTGTTGTTAAGAAAGGCAGCAGAGCTATTGAATAGGAAAAACACAAACAATGACACAATTACATTATTTTGCATTGCAAATTCAGAGTCACAGGATTCCAGATGCAAGATCAAACTGGTAATGGCAGAATGCACTTGGTAGGGAAGAAACAGACTAATGCTGCAATCATGAGTGACAAAACAAATCCAACAGAAAAGCCAGTACATTTCTATCCTTGGGAACATTGCAAACTTCATTTTCATTCTAGCTCCTTCAGGGCTTTCTCTGTGGCTGGTTTTCTGAGTTGCCTTTCTTGATTTAGCCAGCCTGGATTTAACCCCATTTCAGAAACTGGAAAGGATTGGGACCTCAGACAAGTCACGTAAATATGGCCCCCACTAAATGATGGTTTGATTTAAGATTTTTCCAACTATATAATGATATAATAGTGATACATACTAAGTAAAAATCTCATTCCAAATATTGAATTTTCATCTTCTTCCAGGCTGGTGACATGAGCCAGAATACTTCTTGCAGTGTTGGGCAGCAGAAGTGAGTGTGACTTGCAGTCAGCCCAATGACTGCTGCTTTCTTGTGTATTGTGTTGCTAAACCACTCTGAGCATTAGGTCAAGTGTGCTATTAAATGCATTGAGAAATTATAGCACATTCAAATTAGGATGGGTGTATCAGGATGCAACTCCATTGTAAATTGTGGAGTGTATGTATTTCTCTGAACCTCTTCGTTCATCTCTAAGAGATGATGCTAACATCTTCCAACGGATCTCTAAAGACTGTGTCGAGATTCAAGAGGGAAGCAAGTGGTACAATGATTAAGAATCTGCATTTACTTGGACGTTTTTCTTTTGATGCTGAGTTTGAACTCAGGGCTTCATACACTTAGCAAGTGCACTAACTGAGCTACAGCCTGAGCCCCATGCCTGGCTCTCCTTAGACACATATGTCAACAATTATTGCTCACATGTGAAACAGATTCAGAGCTATTGAAAGTCCTTCCATAATGAGATGATAAAGATGAAAAATTCCTCAGATCACTCGTCTTTGATATGCCCCTTGTCACTGACAAAGCCACACAGAACTCCTGGGTATCACAAGCTGATAAAAAATGAAGTCCACAGAGAGTAAAGGAAAGTAAAGACTATAGAAAAAACAGAAAATTACCTGAAGCTATTAAATAATAGTTGACACATGGGAGAGGAAAACAAGTGATGCCCATGCATCACTTTCTGAAGGAAACATGGTAAAATAAAAATGAGAAGAAAAGAAAACAGAAAATTATGATTAGACTATAATATCAGACTTCTTGAAATTATATTTTCAGCTATGCTATTTAACGACTATGTGGCTTTGTGTATTACTTAACCTCGCTGAGATTTGCTCTTCAATAAAATGGGAATTGTTACACATATTTTGTGCATAAGAGTTTGTGGGGAATAAATAAAACAGCCACTTGAAGCATTTAGAACACTCATACGTTTACTAATAACATAGCAACTGTCAATAGATACCATTCCTGACCCTTGCAGCTAAGTTACATTCATGACATTGTATAGGTGAACTGTTAGGTCTCAGAAAATCCCCTCAAGAGAGAAGAGCTCAAGGGTATTAAGTAATTTGCTGGGAACCTGCCAAGTAATGAGCTACAGAGCTAAGGTTCCATTCTAGCTTTTTCTGGTTCTCAAGTCCCATGTGCCAACCATGTCTCAAATGAATCACCAAGTGTAAATCACATTCATTTCACTGCATGTACCCTAAAATAGAACTTGTACATACATTAAGGAATTGCAACATTTTGCATAAATCCAAGTTATTATTTTAAAGGTGAAGTGAAACAATGAATAAAAATTATATCAACTATTGTTTATACATTATGTGATACATTAGGTACACAGCATCATTATCATCATTGTGGTTATCATGTTATTGTCTTTTTTTTGTGTTTGATATTATGCTTAATGTTTTATAACCCTGCTTCTAAAATGTTAAACAGAGTAAGAATCACCTTGTCTAACTACCATTTGTGATTCAGTACTTCTTGGGAAAGCCTGAGATTCCACATAATCTACCAGCTTGCAAATAATTACTCTTTCTGCTTTCATATACCTTACTTACAGTAACAATATTTTATAGGTTTTTCTTTTCTCCTTAGTGCTCTGCCATGCCCATTGAAATGAAAAAAAGAAACTGGGGCACAAAACAGTTATGTACCTTTTCTTGGGATAGAGTGAGTAGGTGACAGAATTCAAATTCAAGCTGCCATTCATCCAGGTATAATGTCCCTCAGTGCTTCCTTAACGTGCATTGTGAGGTACATACAAGCTGATTCATGATTTAGCACTTTAAAACATTCATATTTATTTTAGAAACAGAAGATTTACAGTAGTCATGTTTATATGTATTAAAAAGTTAATTAGATTTCAAAAGATGATAAATATACATTTTTGCTTTCTATAAAACCAATCTAGTAGGAAGACAGAGAGATAAACAAACACTTAAAATATATGATGAAGATAATCAGTGCTGACAAGGGCACTGGAAATCAAGGACTTAAATGTAATCTCATTGGAATTCTAACTGGTATAGTCTTTCTGGTGGGCAATGGGGTTATGTTTAAAATTACAAAAATGTGTGTATGTGTATTGACTGACACAGCAATTTTATTTCTAGATATTTATCCTAAAAAAATAGAAGAAATGTTGGAATATATATATATATATATATATGTGTGTGTGTGTCTCTGTGTACATGTAATACATATATATAATACTGCTGTGAAAATCCCCATGTGTACTGTGTTGTAAAACTACGTGTTCTTTACAATGTTATTTAGCTGAACATAATTAAATAATTGAATACAGTATCCATTGAAAGAAATGTAGTAAAATAACTATGCTTCTAAAATCTAGAAAAAGTTAATAACTATATTCCTAGAATCTAGGAGCATAGATATTAATCTAGGACCTAGACAATGGACTACTGTAGAGCTATTTAGAAGAATGAACTAAATCAATATGAATTGCCATGGTAATTATCCTTAGTATATTTATATGTGGAGAAAAGTAAGTGTGCTCTTACTGAATAGTATATTTTGTAGGGTCCTTAGTACAATGAATATTTATATAATAGATAAAACCAAGATATATAAAGTATGACTTGTATACATGATATTTTGTCAGGGCATGGAATAAATAAAAATGCATTCACTCTCTTCATTTTTCTTTGTTTGTTTTTTGTGTTTTGCTTTTTGTATTAGGAATCAAAGTCAGTCTTGCACTTGTCAGGCAGACGCTCATGTTGCTGAGCTATATCCCCAGCTCCTCATTCTCTTCTTTATGTAGTTTCTATTCAAGATTTTGAAATAGCTATAGAGATGCTACGTTATAGAAGGAACTATTAACTATGAGAAATAAAACAAGGGTGTTTGGAGTGCCGGCTCTAATGAGAGGCAGGAATTACTCTCTGCATGAACTGTTTGAGAAACTGCAGAGAGTTAATGTCCCAACAGTAGCTAGATAGTTGAATGAAATGACTTTTGGTGGAAAAGGGGTAAAAAGGTACTCAAAACAAGATAGACAGCTAGGTGTAGTGGCTCACAGCTATAATCCCAGCACACTAGCAGACTGAGGGAGGAGGATCATAAACTTGAGCCAGCTAGGGCAACTTACTGACTTAGTGACTATCTCTGCCTTAAAATTAAAGAACAACAAAAAAATGTTTCAAAGGGCTGAAGATGTAGCTCAGTGGGAAGATCTTTGGTTCAGTCTCCAGTGCTCTCCCCACCCCAGAAAAAAGGAAGGGCAGTTTTGGCAAGTCACTCTGGTTACTATAGAATGAATAGAACAGGTTTCTATCTGCCCTCAGGGAGTGTGCTCATGCAAGCAAGAAGACACTGTACACAAGACCACCAGAGATCTAGAGAGGCACTATATATTTGGGCAATAACTTCTCTGATAGGAGCATTTAATTCTTTCTACAGGGGTTCTCAATTTTTTTCTAAACATAAAACATCTGAAGAATGAGCGTATTTCATCAGCATAGTAGCACGAAAGTGTAGCAATTCTTTTTTGTTTTTGTTTTTCTCCAGTACTGGGGATTGAACACAGGCCCTTCCCACTAAGATACAACTCCAACCCTTTCACATTTTTGAGACAGGGTCTCAACTCATGGAGCATAACACTGGGTCCAGCAAACACATTCCTTACTTTTCTGCTGTAAATTTGTACTTTGGCATAATAGTAGCCAGTTGTTTGTCTCAGTATATTTTCCTGAGGAATACAGAGAGCATTCTATGTGTTTACCCACTTGGTATGATGAAAAGCAAGATGTGTGCACAAATGCAAAAGTGCTAAAATGGGTTTTTTACCCCTATTATGTTCCATCTAACTGGTTTTGCATATGCTCACCAGAGCATCACAGATAATGCAATAGACCTACACTACTTCAAGTTTTGTTAAAAAGAATAAGTTTTTGTTTGATTTTTCTGGTAGAAGTATCCCAATTCAGAATAATAGCACATGAAAAAACAGATTTGAGAGTTTTGGAGGAGGTGAAAAGTGAATCATCATATTACTCAAGCATGGATAATGAAGATGGTCCATCGTGATAAAATACAGGCTTTCATAACAGAAGAGTGGTGTAAGTATATGATGATGATGATGATGATGATGATGATGATGATGAAGATGATGACTTTGATGCTGACCATAAGAGACAAAGTTCCTGACAGTGAAATGAAGCAAGAATCAATTGATATAGATACAGGGAATGCAGACCTCCTTGATCCAGACGTTGAAGAAAATAGCAGTGTGAGTACATATTTGAGTAGCTGAAATGTTGCAAAATGGCCACACATCCAAGTGGAAAAATTTAATGTTAGTACTCTGTCTGAAAATACACTGAAGATCTCAGAAGGGGTGAAACATACTGGATAGAATGCCAACATTACCGTTTAATGTTGGAAATTGTAATGGATGAAACGCTACAAGATTTTGTAAAATACACAAAGGCTGAAATGCAAGTAAAACATTCTGTATGCACCAATGGCCATATTAAAAATGTATTTATTATGACACCTCATTAACTGAACTGAAAGCATTGACAGGTGTGCTGCACTTAGCAGAAATTTCTCATGATAATCACAGGAATGTAAAGGTGTTAAGGAAAAGCAATGGGTCAAAATATGGCATCAAAATTTATGCACTTGTAGATGCAAAGACTTATCATGCTTCCAGTTTAGAAATTTATCTTGGAACCCAGCCATCAGGTCCTTATTTGTACAGTAGTAAGCTGAATGATGTTGTGAACAAACTTGTTGCTCAAATCTCCCAAGCTAAAGTGAATATAATATTTGATAATTACTTTACTAGTTTCTAATTGATGTTACATTTGCTAACAGAGCACAAGTTGACCAGCACAGCAGCTGTACCCAGGAACAAAGCAGAAATTCCAAATAAAATGTTGCAATTTCAAAATAGACAATTGTGAGTTACAGTCTTTGGCTTTTAGAAAGACATAACATTGGACTCATATATGGCAAAGGAAAACAAACTAGTAAGGCTGATGTAAGCATTTCACCATGATGCAAAGATAGGTAGGGAAACTTGGGAAAATGGAATCGTGAGTTGGAAACTTCCTACAAAAGAAACAAGGGTGGAGTAGATATTGTCAATGAGTTATGTAGCACTGTGATGTCACTTGAAACACAAAGCATTGGGCAATGATTGTGTTTCACTGGCTCCTACAAATGTGTGGCATAATTAGTTTGATAGTTGACAAAGAAAATAACAAGTGGGAAATAGGATTGGGACTGGAACTCGTAAGAGATCATTTATAACTGAGGAAAAACAAAATGTTTATTTCTAGGGCATTACACAAAAAAATTGTGTAGCACACTGGTGAAATGATAGGTGAACAGACAGGTGCAGCATCACAAAGACTTACTAGGACAGCAGGAAAACAAAAAATTATATCGACTGTGCGCTACAAAAAAGAACAGGAAAACAAAACGTGCTATCAGTGTACATGATACTTGTGTATGGAACATTCAGTTGTCACGTGTGAAGACTGCCTTGGGTGTGACAGTTAAAGTGAAGATTACTTCTGTAGTACACTGTTATTTGTGTTTACAATGTCATTCATGTAGGTTTTTATTTTGTAAGCAAGCAAATAACTGATGTGAGAATGTTGATGTCTATTCTAAGCACTCTTTACATATTCTAGTTTTAATTTAATATATCTTATTCCCTGCTTGGTGAACATTGTACAATATGTAGGAAGATCCTGATAAAACAGGAAGAGAGGTGACAAGGCTGCCACACAGGAAAGGAAAGCTAAGCACATGTGCTGTCTGTGAGACATGTGCATGGAACATGCAGTTGTCATGTGTGAAGACTGACTTTGGTGTGACAATTGAAGAAAATCTTATTTCTGTCATAAAATCCTATTGGTATTTTCACTGTAGTCCCTATAGGGATTTATTTCTGATGTCATCGTTCAGGTTTTGTAAGCAAGTACACGGCTGATGTGAAAATGTTGATGTTTATTCTGAATGCACAATACATATTAAGAATTGAATATTTTATTGATATTTTATGTTCCTGTTAACTACACACTATATAATAAGAACTTCTTGACAGAGCAGCATAAACAGTGAGTTGTCAATTATGTCCTAAAAAATGGCCAGGAAAGCAAAATACATGTGCTGTAGGTGTAAGTGATACATGTATATGGAACATGCTATTGTGCATGCAGACTGCTTTGGGTTTGATAATTCAAGTAAATTTTTTTTGTAAAATTCTATTGATATTTTCATTATAATTCATAAAAGAATTTATTTGTGTTGTTACTTTTTAGGCTTTGTACACCAAAAAACAGTTGATGTTGAAAATTTTGATGCTTTTTTGTTAACAATAAATATTAAATATTAAATATTCAATTCTCTATTTTCATGATTCTTTCCTATTAAGTACTCATTGTATAGTATAATAAAACTCATAAAATTAAAATTAATAATTCATCCATAGACATAGTCTAAAGAATACATGTGGGTCTGATAGACCCATGTTTCTGGGACTTTATGACAAAGAAATGCTTGTTGCTCAGCTGGGCTTGAACTTGCAGCCCTCCTACCTGAGCCATGCAGAATGCTGGGATTACAGGCTCATGCCACCACACTCCTCTGGGTAGCAGTTCTGAAAAAAAAATTGACCAAAAGATGCCAGTTTCCCCATAACTCCTGGGACAGAGAGCCACTCTGGGAAAGAATGGTTGAGACGCTGAGTAAACAAGGTTCACAAGGAAGACTGGAGAAACAGCACGGTTTGCAGAAGTGTGTGGCACCTGCTGACTATGAGCTTGGTGTGAGATCGTTCTCCAAGGACCAGATCCCTCTCTAAGAGTACAATAACCATAAATATGACAGCCTCCTTTTAATTCCCCATATTGTCTACCAGGCTTTGTCTAGTATCCAAATGATAGTGTAACATCAAATACATTTTAAATGAAAATGATTTAAAAAGTGCATCTTCCAGTAAGCTAACTTCGTACATTCTGTATTAATTCTTTGTCCATAAGTGTAGTTATTTAAAAATAATAATAATAACAATAATAATACATATATACAACCATCCTTTGATATCTATAAGGACTGGATCCAAGATACTTGCGCACACCAAGATCCATGGCACTCAAGTCCTTTATCTACAACATCATAGTATTTGCAAATAATCTATGTGAATCTTTAACTCATCTGGCATTATTTATACATAATGCAATGTAAATAGCATAGTTTGTACATATTTAATACAAACATTTTTTTCAACCCAAATACCCCAGGAGGTCACTGTCCTTGAACCCTCTTCAGATAGTGTAAGGAAGCATAGGACTTTGTGCAGCTCTTTTCCAAAACATTGGAGAAGAAATAGGGGCTTTCTGTTAGCACCTTGTAACACTTCTCAGTCTTTTGGGCGATGACTGAGAAGATAACCCATGCAGGAAACAATGGCTGGTAAACTAAGAATTTTAATTTGAACTAAAAACTTCAAGTATGTGAACTTGTGTTATTTTCATCCAAAAAGAGAAAAGTGTAAAGAAAAATTTTAATCTGTGGTTTGTTGAAAATATGGCTGTAGAACCCATGGATATGGATGACTGACCATACTCTCTTCATTGATTTGGGTTTTCTTTTCTTTTATTGAGTGCTGGGGTCCCAACCCAGGATCATGTACATGGTAGGCAAACCCTTAATACTGAGCTTCATCCCCAGCCCTGTTCAGTGATTTTATTACTTTATATAGACAAACACTTTTCCATGCAAATACATAGTCTATAACTGAAATTTTAATGGTTTCATCAAATTCCATTGAATCGGTTCACCATAATTTATGTACTTGTCATATATTTAAACTGCAATGCATAATGTGGTTTATATATTCCTTCTATTTAAAAAAAAACTATTCACAATAAATGCCTCAGAAATATATTAAGCCAAAGATTATATATTACTTTTTCATCTCTCATAAAAGGCCAAATATCCATGAGTACCGACCACACAAGTGTATGGATTTTTATCACAGTGCCACTAGTAATTGGTTTTGATACTTTCAGACAAAATTTTTCCTTTTAAAGAATGTAAAACTGAGACTTGCTGTACTATGAGTTTTATAGATTTTTTCATTGCAAGTTCTACAGAGTCTTTCATTCTGCACTAATATACAGGCTGTAGGGCTAACAAGCCCAGGGACCTCTGAAGACTTTTGCACTCTGGCAAATAATAATAATGTTTATCTGACTGCATTGTTGTAGGAATTACATGATACATAAATCACCTAAAGTAGTACACACTGTAGTTCCTCAATTTATGTTAGATTTTAAAACTATTATTACTATTTTAGTAATAGTAGTATTTATAGAAACAGGATTAGAATTTCTTTTATTTATTATGAGAATTGGTTGAAATATGAATATTTTTTCTAATTTGTTTCCACATATGTTGATTTAATTGCTAGTGAGAACTCATGGTTACCTTGTGATGTGCAATTTTGAGTAGGGATAGTATCTTTGTCTCTATCTCTTCTTCCATTGAATATGAGAATATGTATGCCTTACTAGACTTTTGAGAGTATACACCATATAAATTAATAATTTAATTATTTCTTTCAGAGATTAATGTGGGAGTTACCATAGGAAGAGATCCTCTTTGTTCAAAGATTGCCAGCATTAACCCACCTGCTGTGCACTTCAATATTTTAGACGATGAGAGAAGATGACTCCTCAAGAGTCATCGTGAGTGAGTATTTGTTGCACACAAGGAGAAGGAAGAGGAGGGTGCTAGACTGAGGAGGTGAAAAGAGTTTTGCCATGACATCGTGTGTCACCCTGTAACACTCACCAATTCTTCACAAGGTCCCTGTATTCACGATACACATGGAATAAGTTTATCTTAGGATGAAGGACTCAGCTCGTTGTGAACAGTACAAAAAGGGCCTTTAAGAAAATTAAGGTCGCCAGAACTTGTTCAGAGTGCATGTGGAGCATGACACAAATTAAATGGGATTTCTCATTTGATTGCCTCAAATTCATGGAATTAAGGTTGTTTTAGTGTACAGAGAGGCCCTAATTAGCATCAGGACTATACTAATATATAACCTGGGGCAGTGCTTAGTGCGTAAGAAGTAGTTGCTCAGTGAATTGGAGCATATATTTTTAACATCACAAACACTTCTATGAGTTATAAGAGACTGTGTTTTCACATATCTTGTCTCATATGATCTCGTTTGAGCTTTACAACAATTATCTTTGGCATATTTTATACAAAAAATTTTCTTAATATTTGGTTTCCTTTTATGGCAGTTAAGATGTTTTTTATTTTGCATATATTTTAAAATTTGATGTAATTAAATACGTCAATTTTTTACTTGCGATTTCTTCTGTTGTTTCAAACACTTAGAATCTATCATTCCTCCAAGAAACTGGTAGGTAGTTGTGTCTTTCTTTGCTTATCTAATGGACTTATTTTTAAATTATTTTGAAAATTTAACTCTACATGGTGAATTTGTAAAAGCAAGTATAGGTGGGACAGTAAAACATTCAGTGAAGGTCTAATACATTTTATATTAGTTGATTTACACATCATAGGTGTGTCTATGATGACAACTTCCTTTTGAGGTAAGTTACATTGTACCCATTTTACAGAAAATAATGCCAACATTTAGCAAACACTTTCTTAAGCCCTGTATATTTACAGCAGCTTTATCCCAGGGATATGGTCATTATCTTCATTTCTCATGTGGAAGACTAAGGTAGAGAGCAAGTAAGTCACCAATCCCAGATCACAGTGTTAGAAAAAGACAACATAGAGATTAAATGTCACGATACTTTGCCTGTAGACCTACTTTCTTAACTGCCACCAAATACAGAGGAAGTCCTTGCAATTTGATGCAGTGGAGCTAGTCACACCATAGGTAGATCTATCTGATGATAAAGTCCATGTTAGTTTTACACAGCTACACTCTCTGCCCCAGTTCCACTGCTGCTTCCAGATCAGATTGGCAAGATGGCCTGGGCAGGAGCACAGAGATTATGCTGATTACTCTCAATGTTTTGAGATATGTGTAGAATCCACTCCATGAGGAAAGAGCCTGCAGTATACTCAGAAAAGCAGGAGCTATGGCAATTGCAAAAGTGCGTCTCAGTGCTATTTTCACCATGGGGTTTATGTGCCTGGTAAAAATTAAATGGCTTTGTAATAAATTGACCATGAGCTAAAGTAATTTTCAAGGGAATAGTGAGAGGAGGAACAAAAATGATTAAGAAAATGGGGCTAACTGGGTGAGAAAAGATTAAAGGAGTTAACTGTGTATAGCTGAGCTTGGTGGAGACAGAAGGGAAATGGAAATGCAGCAGACACCCAGACCCAGTAGGTAAAAGGGAATTAGAAGGGATGGGAAGGCAGGATTAATATGATAAAAACCAAAAGGACAACAAAAGATGTAATTTAGAATTTATTCAAATTACAATCTGGGCATATGTTCAAAGTCAGCCAAGAGTGGAGTGAAAGAAATAATAGTTACTTGGTTTTTTGCTTTGTTTTGTCTTTTGTACCAGGGATCAAACTCAGAACCTCATGCCTGCCTGACAGGTTCTTAGGTGGCTAAGCTAAATCCCCAGCCCTGTGTTTTGAGACAGAGTCTCACTATGTAGTTCAGGCCGGCCTTGAGCTCACTTTGTAGCCCAGGCTGGTCTCGAATTCACCAGGATCATCCTACCTCAGCCTCCCAAGTGCTGGGATTAAAGGCATGCACCACCACGCCTGGCAAGAGTTGCTTGTTTTTAAGTAATTATATTTTTTTGCTACCAGATTTCCAAAAATCGCCAGGTCCCTTCCCACTTTCCCGCTGCATATCCCTTGTCTTTTGCTTTAGTTGCATGATTCATCCTTCACCTTCTTAGTCACGCTCACTAACTATATGCCTTTAGTGGGTTTTCTTCCTAGACTATTAGTCGTCATCATCATCACCACCACAGCCACTACCACCATCACCATTATCATCACCTCATCACCATCCCAATTCCTCTTCTTAACCCTTTTTCTCATTTGTTTCCCAGAACTCTACATGATATCCTTTTTCCCCCGGTTTTCACTTTTCCAGCTCACACTCATTCTTCCAACCATAGCTTTAGGTAACTTCTTTATCAAAGTCTTCCCTGACTCTCACATCCAAATTATGCAAGGCACACAAAAAAGTCTTTATGTAATTTCCACTGTGTATCCATTTCTACCTGATTAGGAACTGTGATTCCTTTAAATTGCAAACTCCACAGAAAGAGGCACAGATAGTTGTCTGCTTGGTGATGTGGCTCACACATAGTAGATGTTGAACAAAGATGCTGAGTGAATGAATGTGAATGAATGAATAGTACCTAGAATAATAGAAGGTATGGGCCTGTTGCCTCTGTGAACAACCTACAGCTGAACTTTTGAGATCAGGTCTGGCCTTTCTACATTCAGAAGTACATGGATATTATTAGAGA
>RJWM01018801.1:0-40389 GCA_004363535.1 Dasyprocta punctata
GTGGAACAGATCCCACTTGTTGGTGACCTCTGTCCTAGTTAATGGAAATAGGAAGGGGCCAATACCATTGCCTCTGCTAAGGGACAAAGCCCAGCTGGAGACCACTGGAGAGCGGAACATGGCACATAGTGCCCGAGCTCCTGCCACTGCCCCTGCAAGCTCTCGCCTCTGAGCTCCTGGACACTGGCCGGTGCGGATCTTTGGAACTTGCTCCTGAAAGAACCCTCTTAACTCCCGTTTGTGTGATTTGCTGGCAGTTTCCCGTGCTGCCTTTCAGTCCTGGTGGCCCTTTCACCTTGCTGTCCTCCAGCTGTGCCGCACACTGTCATGGCCCCAGGAGCCCCCTGCATGCCTGCCTCACTTCTGCTTACAGTGCGCCTCACCCTCTTGCTACCCACCAGCCCCTGCATGATTTCAAAGCAAACTCAGTCATCAAATTACTTCAGCTGTCAGTGTTTCAGTACTGCTGAGAGCTAAGATTCTCTGTAAATGAACCACGATAGCTGTGTGGCCGCGAAGATGAATAATAATAGTGACATTACCATGGAAGCTGCTCGGTGCTCGAATTTCCCAGTTGCCCACAGTTTCCACAGCTGACTCTTCTGAAGCAGGGTCTGTTGAGGCTCACTGAGGTGGCGGGCAGTCTCTTCACCCTCCTTTTCTTTCACAGCAGATTTTGTTTTCAGAAACCATTTCACTTATCGCTAGGGGTTTCTCACATTCTGGACTGTCAGGTTACATCCCAGAGGTGTGCAATATGTTCCTCTGCTGTGTTTCCTGTAAAGGAAGAGCAGTTGTGCTCAGCATTTGGCCAGAGGATTTCGAGAGCATTCTTTGGGGAGGTGCTTGGTGTCCCCTGTCCCCTCTGGGCTTGCTGGCAGCCGCGGGTCACATAGCCTGCCTGACAGTTTCCAGCTTAGTGATTCACGCACTGTCAGGGAAGCCTTCCCGACCCCCAGCTGGATGAGCTCCACCGAGAGGTACTCTTTCAATCCGTGTCCTGCTGAGGACAGCTGTCCACTGCACATCTGTGTGACTGCGACAAATGATTTCCTCTTCTAGAGCCCTAGCTTCGTGATGGCAGTGCCTCCTTTCAATGTCTGCACCAGGCCCGCTTGTGCCGAAGGTGCTGAGTTTGTGGAAGGGCCGACGCTTCCCCTCAGCTGCTCCTAGCGCTGCCTGTCGCCCCGAGGGGTGGCTTTGTTGTCAGTCTCTCTTTCCTACAACCTCACTTTTAAGGAGGAAGAAACCAGCCTGGGAGGTTAACGTGACTTGATCAAAAATTTAGATCCCTCAGAGAGAGCTGGAGCCTGACCCCACTCCCTGAGATGCAGATTTAAACACAGTTAAATCATGGTGAGTTGGTTCTGGGCTTTGAGGTTTAAAATGACCATTCAGCTCCAGCACCAAGCTTTCTTGGTTTGTCCTCTGCATGCTTGGTGGTTTGCTGATCCCTCGTGGCAGCCGAGAGCCATGAGGTCACCCTGCACCGACCCTGCAGCAGGGGGCTGAGATGCCCTCTGAATGTCCAAGAGCACTGTGCCTCTCCGGAAGCAGCAGCCACCAGGCAACAGTGTCAGCCCAGGCAGGGGTAAAGATCTGCATCCTAACGACAGGAGGGAGAGGGTAGCTGCTTCAGATTCAGGTCCACACTCCCCGGACAGCCAGCCTCGACGCAGCTGCTGCTGAACAGCCAAGCAGACACCAGGCAGGTGTGGGTTGTGCTTCGCCCTGGAAAATGGGCAGCAGTGTTGGGGCAGGGGTGACTCCTGTGAGAGGGTCAGATGGCATGAAGGTGCCCAGGAGACAGAATCGCTGGGAGGACAGGGGACACTGCAGCCCCTCCAGAAAGCCCAGCTTTACCGAGAGGGTGAGAAGGTGGGTGGACAGGTCCAGTGTCTGCCACATTTTCAGAATGTGCATTTTCACAGATTTGGGAGGGTGGGTGGCCCCCGGGGAGCTGGATTCCTTAAGGCCCCGAGGGGGACATTTGCCGAGTGGGAGGCCATGTCCCATGATGATACCCAAGGAGGTACAGCCCTGCAGTACCACCCAGTCCCAAGTGTGACCACTGTGTCTGTGTCCCCAGACAGCGGGAAGGGAATCCACCTGCACCCCCTCCCTGATTCATGGCAAACACAGGATGGTACTGACCTGCCACAGACGGCAGAGGATCGTTTGGTAAAAACTTAGAAAACTGTTCCTCTCCCTTCCTTTATTCATTGTTTACAACTCTTTTCCTTTCCAAAACCTTTAAAATCACTTGATGCTAGGAGCCCTGTACATGATGGGGTCACCAGAAGGACCGCAGGTGGGCTGTGAGGGCACTGAGAGGGACTCCGTGCCCCACCCGCTCACATTCCGGTCACTGTAAGCACGCAGCAGGCTGGGGCAGTGGCTTCATGATCAGTTCACCATGGGCATCAGCATTTGTACAAGATGATTGATTGCTCTCTTTGCTGGTTGTGAAAATAATAAATGCCCAGTGCACACCACCTGACGGCTAGGTGTGCAGAGAAGACCACTGTCCATCTCCTCCCCAGAGCCCAGAGCTGGCAGCACTTAGAGTGTGCTGCCCCGTGCTGTGGGCGCCCTTCCAGCCCTGGCCTGCGAAGCACTGCGCCACGTGGCCATCTGCCTCTTTGCCCTTTTCACACTTCTCTCTTTAAATCTGTAAAATTGCATAAAATGCATGAAATCTTATAACTATGCTAATTAAAATTTTGTTAAAATCTTTTTACAGTACTGGGGATTAAACCCAGGGCCTTTGCACCGAGGGACTTCCCAGTCATTTTTTATTTTGTGACAGGGTCTTACTAAATCAGTAAATTGCCCAGACTGGTCTCAAACTTTCGATCCTGCTTCAACCTCCCAGGGTGCTGGGATTACAGGTGTGCGTAGCCTGTCTTTGTTAACCATGTTCAAGTGCACAGTTCAGGGCAGTGAGTACTTTCCTTTTCTGTGCTCTCTTGCTTGACCTCGCTTCAGCCAGACCTCTGTCCCCTGTAAGCCTGTGGTGCTGTCCGTCCCCGTTGGTACTGATGGCAGGAATGCAGCCTGTAGGCCTTGGAAAGCAGAGGCGCCCCCATCCTGTCTCACAGGGCACTGCACCAAGCTTTACTTCTCAGGGAGACCGTACTGGGTAGAAATCTGCCTCTGTTATAGGCTGAGAGTTGCAGGGCACCCACAGGCAACATGTTCAGCCGCTCACACCTTCATCATCTTCTGTCTCTATCACCTTTTGTGGTTGGCTTTGATGAGCAGGCTCCTGGAATGCAGGGCAAGTATACACCCACCATGCAGGCCTCACACGTCACCCTTTCTGTACCCATCCACATCTTCCCTCCTCTAGCCTACGCATTCTGGCTTGGCAGTGACCTCTGACTGAAGACACCGGGTTGTGAGGGAAGAGGAGGGGTCCTTCCATTCCAGTGAGTTCAGCCATGGCACCATGCGTGGAACTGGGTCCTGAGGCCACTGGGTGCTGGGCAATGGTTGGTTTGGTCTGATCCTGCACTGTATGGTGAATGGCAAAGGTGTGTTATCCGTACACCTGCTCACAACCATCTCACCTGACATTGCAGATGTTGCCAGATAATCTTACCATTCAGCGTATTCCTCTGAGTGCAGGCTTCCCTCGCTTAGTTACTGTGTACACTTGTTAGCAGCCATCTCTGGAAACTGTTATGTTCTGGCTTGGCCTTGGCCACCAGCACAGGCTCAGCTGCTTTCCCTGTTGTAAACCAGGTAATGTCTGAGCATGCGAACCCCTGCTAATGTGAAGCCAAGTGAAGCTGCTTTAGAAAGCAGTTTGAGGCTCAGGAGTAGCTCGGTGTTGGAGCACTTGCCTGGCACGTGTGAGGCCCTAGAATCAATCCCCAGCATAGAAAAAAAGAAAAAATGGAGGGAGAGAAGAAGAAAAGGAGGGAGGGAGAAACTTCACCTCCATTCCTCACTGCTCACTGCAATTACTTAGGCAGTGCTCTTCTTCTCTGCCTTGCTATTACATGGAGTAGAAAGTTAGGCTGTGTGAACACAGAGCCTCGTGAGGATGAACTCACATGGCCTGGCTGAGCAACAGGTGCCCTCAATCGGGGCTGTTAGAATTCACCAGGGAGGGATCTATGCCATGGAGACCCTCAAATTGGAAGGAAAACACTTTTTGCCATCATCGTGTTGTTTTCAGTGAGAATAGGCAAGCTGACATAGTCATATCCATGTCTTCTGCTAGAAACCCAGAGCAGCGAAATAATAGGTTCCTACTGAATTTATCTGAATCCTTTGCAAGCATCCAAAGACTGAACTCTAACAATTATGCTGTGTGCTCTCCAACAAAAGGGACACAACCAATTCCTCACAATGACTATGGTAATGGTAGTGATGAGTATAATGATAGTGGTGTGGATAGTAGTGGTGGTGGTGGTGGTGGTAAAGGTGGTGGTGGTTGTGATGATGGTGATAATGATAGTGATGGTGATGGTGGTGGTGGTGGTGATGGTGATGGTGGTGGTGAAGATGGTGATGGTGGTGATGATGGTGATGATGATAGTGGTGGTGGTGGTGGTGATGGTGGTGGTGATGGTGATGATAGTGGTGATGGTGGTGTTGGTGATGGTGAAGATGGTAATGGTGGTGATAAAAGTGATGATGGTGGTTGTGGTGAAGGCACTGAAGGTGGGGGTAGTGTTGATGGTGAGTGGTGATAATGGTGAGGATAGTGATGATGGTGAGGATGATAGTGAGGATGCTGAGGACGGTGGGTGTCCAGATGTGACTAAACTGTGTCCTTTCCTATATATATACTAAAGAAGCCATTCAGGAACAAAAGCCGCTATGTGTGACTCAGCTTTGTGAGAGCAGTTCTGTAGCAAGCTGCCTTTGAGAGCATGGAACACTTAGCTTGGGAGACCTGCAGAGACACATAATTTCAGTGAGTTAGATCTACAGTGGGAATGTGTAAGAGTCATTGTGACTTGATCTCCTCTCCAGCCCTCCCTAGTTGATGTCCTGACATTTCATGTAATTGCCCTACCAGAGCCCACTTGAAGCATTGAAAGCTACTTAAAATGTCATTATCAGCTGGCCAGATCGTGGAATTGTACAGTCGGTGAATGGAACAAAACAACAGTCACTTTGATGCTCATGGTTTCTGACTGCTGTCTGTGGCTGATCCTTCGGTCCGCTGGGATGGCTGGACTTTCGGTCTGGCCTCATTCAGTTCATCCGCAGATGACTGACAGCAGTGCCCTTGCAGTGACTCAGTGCGGTGCTGAGGTGTGTCAATGTGGCTTGTGGAGCAGGGTCACTGTGGCACACTGCAGTGGCCACTGAGGGCTGCCGCTGTCTGCCTTGGCAGCTGTTCATCAACAGTAACCTCAGAGGCTGCTCTGTAGGTGGCGGGTTGTGTTTCAGGGGCTGTGCTTTATCACGCCATCCTGAAATGGACTGGACCTGGCTTCTGTCACAGTCATTGCAGGAGCCCTTTGAGTATTCTCCTTTCCTCTGACTTCTGTCTTCTGGAGAAGGAGGGGTCCCTTTGCAAGATGCATGTGCCTGCCCTGGGGACCGTGGGGCACTTGTTCTCTGCCATCTATTTAATGGGAGGTTGATGAAGACAGACCAAGAAAAGCCATATGCTGACCACAAGAGGGAACATTTCTGAACTATGAGTACTGGACAGATTGTTGGGACAGGGGCCTTTTGAGATCAATGACACTTTATGTTGGCCATGTGGAAGGTGACCTATTTACTGCATTTCATTCCTTGCTGACCATGTGTGTGGAAATGTTTCACTCCACTTGACACAGATGAGGCCTAGATGGACGGGGAGCCTAGATAGGCTGCCTTAGATCTCTAGGCCTGTGTTGACAGGACGGGGTATGAACCCAGGTCTGACTCTAGGACATGTGGGGTTTCCATGGTGACTGTTTCTGGGCCAAAGGATTCCAGAGCCCACAGGGCCTTCTCCCTTTTGTCATAGTTGTGGCTAAGGCTCTGGGTCCCACCCGCCACCTGGTCTTCCCATGTGTGCTGTGCCCTGGGCTTGCTGACCTGGACTCACAGGAAGCAGACCAGACTGGCTCCTGGTGGGAAGAGCACTGTGTTGTATTCCAATAGGATTCCACAGAGCAGAGAGGAATAGAGCCACAAGTGTGGGCTCCAGAGTCTCAGGAGGGCACTAGTCCCGAGTCCTGGCCCAGAAGAACCAGAGGAGCTAGTGTCCTGATATGTGAATCTCATGCCTCGATGTCCTTATCTATAAAATGAGGACAAGCAAGACAGGAGGGCACTCACCCAGTACCCAACACATCCTGCTCGTAGTGATGACCAGACAATGATGAGGGCTCGTGTGAGCCCCTTATTGCCTTTCACCCCTTTTGACCCATTCTGAGACCCAAATACTTGAATCTGTGGTAGATGTTGGCTACAGCTCGCTGTGTACCTTGAGTAAGAAGCACGGAACACATCAGGGAGCCCAACCATGCAGGCAAACCACTGCCTCCCACTGTGCTCAATCGCCAATTTAAAATTATATATCCTGAGACTGTCTTAGCCAAAATAGAAGCTTATATCCAAAAAGTGCAAATTTCCATTATCAAGATCAGACCCCAGGATCCACTGAGCCATCATCCAACCAATCATCCTTCAATCCACCCACCCTTCCATCTATCCATCCATTCATCCAATTGGCCAACCACTGATATATCCACCCATCCATTCATGCATTCATCAATCTACTTACCCATTCACACATCTATCTCTCACCATCCATCATCCATCCACCCATCTACCCATCTACTCACCCATAATCCATTATCTATCTATCCATCCATTGTCCATTAACTACCCATTCATCCACCTACTCATTCAATTGCTGATCCATATATCTAACCATCTGTTCATCCATCCATCCATCCATCCATCCATCCATCCATCCATCTGTCCATTTCAGCAACTTGTCTTGGGCAAATATTGTGTTTAGAGCCCAGGAGATTTTATTATAAGAAATGATGGCAAATTATAGGCAAAATTTTCTCTGCCATGCACCACCTGGGTGGGACTAACATAAGGCACTTGTACTGGTCAAAGGCAGCTCAGTCAGGCCAGAAATCCTACAAATCCACAGCAAACATGGCTGACTGTCCCACCATGACAAGAGAGCAGGAGAAGACACGCTCAGGGTGGGCGTGTGGCTCTGTGTCGTGGGAGGGCAGGAGGCAGCGCTAGGAAAGGAGCAGTCATGGCAGAGCACCTCTGCTTGTGCGGCCAGGCCCTCTGGACCCAGGCTCTGTGTGCCTTTCCCTTGGAGCACCCCCACACACTGAGTGTCCCCCAGTTGTCACCCACCACTCTGGTCCCATCCTTGGATGAAGGCAGAGGGCTCTTGGACTTCAGATGATTTGAAGAAAGGTGCTGACAGGGGTGTGCTCTGCAGTGTCACTTTCCCCCTGGCTTCCTTCCTCACTGACCTTCCTTACTAGTCTGAACTGGGGCTCCCCAACACACACACGCACGTCCACATCCACACAGGTACACACACTGCACACAGAGATACACACAGGCAGACACACACGTGCACAAACACATCATCTGTGTAAACCTTCCCAGACTCAGAAACACCCATGTCTTGGCAGCAGGTAACTATCAGTGCAAGAAATCCTAACTTCACCATCCTCTGCTCACTGGCCCCCTCCTCAGCCCTCTTGAGCTGTGTGGCCTCAAAGACGACACAGCAGTGCGCCTGAACCCACCCTACTCACTGGGCTCTGGCCCTGTGATGCCAGCCGAGGCTGGTGCCCAAGGGCTGCCAGTGCACTGAGGTCTGTATCTGTGGCCCTGGCCCAAGTGCCTGCAGCCTCAGGCCAGCTCTGGTACCCAACACTCCATCATCCTGGGCTGGTTGTGCAGGGTCACAGAAAGATCTGAGCTGAAAGCAGTGATCTATGTGGCTCCGCACTGTGGCTTGTGCCCATGTTTAAAGTAACTGGTTGTCCAAGGGGTGGCCTCCAGCTGTGCATCATTTCTGGACTCCTGCCTGGCTCCTGAGCAGTAAGGTTGGTCATCTGAATGCTGGTGGCACCGGTCAGTTGGGGTCTCACAGAAAGTGCTCCTCCCTGTGAACCCACAGCCCTGTCCATCCCTTGGGTGAGATTCATGCAGGGTCTGAGGTTCCCAAGATGTGTGGCCAGGCCACCACCTCTGTGACCGTGCTGCTTCTGTGCTTGGCCACGGAGGCTACTACCCTCGCCTGTCTACCACAGGAGGCAGGGGCTTGGGGACAGTGATGCCGTGTGAGGTACGCTTCTCCTCAGGGTCCTCGTCCCTGGCGGAGTCCTCAAGGTGATTCATGACTTCTGTGGTTGGATGCTTGGGGGAGCAGCCTGTGGGCAGTGGTGTGGTCTTATCCAGAGGATCAGGCCCCTGTGGGAGGGCAGGCCAGGCTGTAGCCATACTCTCCTCTCAGCTCCATCTGCTCCTCGCTCCTGATTGCCGTTTTCTTTGAGACGAGCATGTCACCTCTTTTGTTGTTGGCACTGGACCTATGGATGACTTTGCAGCGCAGACAGGAGAAAGGTGTGGCGGGCTCAGATGGCAGCAGAGACGAGCGAGCAATGCTGGCTGCAGTCCTGTGTGTGGGTGTGGGCCTGAGATGCCTCTTCCGGTCTGAAGGCCACAAGGACAGCGTTTTCCAGACAGCCGTGCGAGTACTAGCTCTGCCCTTCACATGGAGTACGCGAAGTGCCACCTGGGCACTGGCCCAGAGTGACAAGGCGAGAGCAAGCACCTTGGTGTATAAGCCAGGCTGTCACCCTTGTCCCTCACTACTGTCCCGTTGATGGCAAGCTTTCATCTGTGGGAACTTGGCTGGGGCTACTGTGGGCGGATGCTCCTGTGGGATCAGAAGGAAGTGGCCATGGCGCACACCTGACTTCCCACCCCAGGGAGGAGGCTGCTTTTATGTGTGGGTTCTATTGTGATTCAGGTAGGGTGAGGTCAGTGAGTGGGGTGGTGACCACCCTCGGAAGGAGAGCTTGTCATGCACGCTTCCCGGGGGGCCACCAGGGAAGCACAAATGCTGGGAGGCAGAGAGAGGCACCAAGTCATTTCTTCACTGAGGTCGGGCTGCTATGTGCCTTGTATGCCAGCCACCCCCTCCCACCTCTGACCCCTGGTTGCTCAGTATGGGCCTGTCCTGTCCCTGCACCTCCCACGTGGACAGAGCTCCCTCAGATGTGGGGCTGGGCTCAATTCACCTAGCTGCCGTGCTGTGGCTCCCAGTCTAGAAGCAGCTCCCACGTGTGCCCCGGTCCTGGCTGTCTGAGGTGAGGACTACAGCACCTGCATCCTCATGTGACAGGGATCAGAACAGCAGGACAGAGTTCCTGCTTCGTGCAAGCCAGACCTGAGTCACCACGAGCACTGTGAGCCCCTTTCTGACACCTGAGCCAAGGCCCCTACATCTGCCGCCCTACCCCAGGAACACCCCTGTCTTCCAGTGACACCCATCTGCCTACCCCAGGGCCCCTCCGGTTCATCATGTGATGCTCACCCAGCCCCACTGCTGAGGGAAACACCCTAGAGAGCAGCTGGTATGCAGACCTCCTAGGACACTGCTTCTGTCGTGTCTTCTCTGACTGTAAAGTGATCTATCAGCCGTGTTAGGTGCATAAACAGGCACGCCAGTGAGGAGCACAGAGAGGTGGCTGGATGGAAAGGGCGTCTGAGATTGGCACCCTCCTGCCTCACGTTGGGTGTTCTTCCTTCCTTCCCATCAGAACACAGGGTGGACAGCTGGAGTGGTCTGTGTTGGTCATTTCTCCCACTGCCGGGCAAAACACCCAGCACCACAACTTAAAGGGAGACAGGCTTATGTGGCTCACGGGCTCAGAGATCTGAGGCCCACGACTTGTCACCTCTCCAGTAGGCTTCTCGCTCTGCCACATGGTCGGTGAAGATCTTCAATCACACCACCCGCTCTTGCCAGGGATGGAGGGCAGAGGCTTGGACATAGACAGGACACCAGTGGAGGGTCTGGAGGTTCCATGGCCGTAGGCCCCCCACCTCCAGTCCCCAGCTCTCGCTGAGGAGAGGGTCCCTGGATAAGACAGATGACTTCTGTAGTCCCATTAGCTGTGCTCCAGGCTGCCATGTGAGGGGAACTACGTTTCCCCCTGCTGTCGCCGGGGGCCTGGTCTGTGCCACTGCCATGGGGTACACCCTGAGCTTCCCCTCTCTTACTGACTCTTGGGTACCACACAGGGCAGGGCTGCTGTGTGTGCATGGGGTGGGTCAGCCATGCTGCCCAGGGCTCCCACTGAGCTCTCTCCTAATGTGCTGAGGGGAAACGGCAGCTGACCATGTCCACAGTGGCACAGGCCCAGTGGGGTGCTGGGCTCTGTGCTCTCCTTCGGGCCTGCAATCTGCTCTCCAGAGGAGAGGGAAGCAGCTTCTTGTGACTTGTTCCTGCCTAGACATGAGGGTGGTTCCCCAGAGGCCACCCTCTGTCCCTAGCCAAGACAAAGAGCTTGTTCTACTCTGGGTTTCTGCTTCCCCTGACCCTGGCCAGAGTACCCTGGGTTCCACTGCCAACATGGCCCCCATACCCTGTGGTTCAGTTGCCCTCACGTCCTTGGAATGGCTCAACCCACTGTGTCCTTGTGCCTTCTGTGCCCAGAAGCGCTCGTCCAGAGTCTTCTGAAGGATCTGAGGAGGCAGCAGGCTGGTGTGGAGCATGGGGTCCCGGCCAGGCTAGAGGGGATGAAAGATATAATTGCCACCGCTGCGAGGCAAGGTGAACGTCCAGCAGAAGGCCAGCCCAGCCCCCGGCAAGGAGCCGAAAGACAGCCACTGGAGCTGCTGGGAGACCCAGAAGCCGTGCTCCAAGGTGACCTCACCCCCCTAACATCTGCAGCTGGGGTGGAAGGGAGGGGACGAGGCCATGGCACCTGGAGAGATGCTGCTCCCAGCTGCAGCATGGTCTCTGCTGGGAAGAGGGGATTTGTAGTGATGATTTTCATTTGTTGGAACTCTTGCCTCTAAAAGCTTTCCTAATGGACTAAGCCTGCTGGAGCAGTGAGGTTGAAGGGCAGATTGCTTTCTGTGAGGCTCTTTGACTCTTCCGTGCTGAGGCTTAGGATTAGGAGAGCAGGATGGATGGAGAGGGTTTTAGTTTGGATCCTGCTATGAGTGGATACTGCCAGATATTTGAATAATAAAGCTCCTTTGGCTGTCTGGCTCCCGGAGCTCACCCCCCTCCACTGCCACTCCATGCCGCTGGGAGTGGCCACCAGCCCACCCTCAATGCAGTGCCCCTCAGGCCTGTCAGGTCAGAGTGCAACCCACCCAGTGCCTGCACACAGCCAGCGCCTGGGAGATATGGCCAGGCCCCTTCCCTGCAGGTGGAATGGGCCTGCCGGGAGTGGGTGTTCTGCCTGGTGGTGGTGGAGGATGCAGCAGAAGGCAGTGAGTGCCACATGGCAAGGTTCCACATTGGGCAGCCACACTTTCAAAGGGTGGCAGAATACGGTCTGGAGGGTGTGCAGCAGGTCACGCACCCCTGGGGGTTGAGGGCAGAGCATTCACCTACTGAAACCTCAGTTGCAACAGGGTCACCCGAGTCAGGGTGGTGGGGCCCTCCTAACAATGGGGCAGTTGAGTTGGTCGCTTCACCGTACATCCCCCTGACAGTACCTGGTGTGGGGTAGCGGGCTCTGTGTGGGGACCAGCATGAAGATGACCTTGGCCCTGGGCCCTGGGAAGCACACTCCTCGGCCTCCTCCTGGCCCGCTCAGCTGTAGCTCTCCTCCCTCCTTGTTTATAAGATGCTGTCTGGGGCTGTGGTCACAAAGGTTCACTTTGTGGGTGAGACTGGGCCCTGACTGTCACACCTGTCTTCGGTGAGGCTGTTTCACGCTGACAAGGTTGTGGTGACACTTCTGTCTGTTCCAGGTGACAGAGCATGGGAGGAGAGCACCGCAGGCTCCCATGAGGTAAGACAAAGCCCCCACATGCTGGGCTCACTTTCCGCTGGGTTGTGATCCTCTCATTCAGGGTTCAGAGCAGTTGTGAAAGGCAAAGGGCACCCCTAAGAGAAGCAGGGAGGAAACCTTCATAGTCCCAACCCTGAGAAAAATGGAAAGAGTACATGCAAAATGTACATAATCAGTGCATAATAATGACCATTTTCAGAATATAAACTAATTTTTACACGCTGTAGAAACATAAGAAATACAGGTAATGCAAACAAGTACACCAGTGTGCCCAGAGTTTCTCTGCGCACGTACTTCACAGTCATGATGCAGCCCCGTGTGCTAGGGACTGGCGCAGGGCGTGTCCTGCAAGGGCCCACAGTGGTGCCAGCACAGCAGCCGCCAGCCACATGGCCGTGTCAACCCAAATGTTGATGGGTCAAAGTGGAATCCAGCAGCTCCTCAGTGACACTGGGCCCTGGACAAGTGCTGGTCACCATGTGAGGCCAAGGCCAGTAGAGCCACAGCACGGGGCTGTCCCAGCATCATGAGGGGCCATTGGACACACCATCGGGGCAGCAGCTCGTATCATTAGCTTTGCCCATCACTTTTATTTATTTATTTATTTATTTTGTGGCACTGGGGATTGAACTCACAACCTTACACCTGCCAGGGCAGGTGCTTAAGCCAAACTCCCAGCCCTAGTTTTGTGAGGCAGGGTCACACTATGTAGCTCAGGCCAGCCTTGCACTTGCGTTGTAGCCCAAGCCGGCCTAGAACACACAACGCTCCTCCTACCTCAGCCTCCCGAGTGCTGGGATTAAAGGCGTGCGCCACCACGCCTGGCTTTGCCTATCACTTTTTTAATGCATTTGTTTTTCCTGTTTTAGAGGCTTTTCTCACTAGCCAAGCCTTAGGTTCACACGCAATGGCAATGATATTATGTGGTTCCATGATACTGTTTTTGGAGTGGAGAAAAGAATCATGGCTAAACCTCTCAACAGATTGTCTTAGTAGTTTATGGCTCAGTGCCTGCTGGCAAGGACTGAAAACATTTTAAGCCCCACTGCAGTGGCATACTCTACTAGAGTGGTTAGGAGAAAGAGAGCAGGAAACGGTTTCCAAATTCAGGAGGGGACAAAGAGCTTGGCAGTGGCTAAGGGTAGCACCTTGGGCTGGCGGCCCCAAAGCCACAGTCTCAGAGAATGCTTTCCACTGTCTAGGGTCCACCATAGGGCGGCTGGGACCTAGCATGGCTGCCTCAGGACAGGTATTGGGTGTTGGAGATTCAATGGGCCCTACTCTCCTCCTTGGAGAAAACCCAGCCCTGGAGATTATTTTCTTCTTTCCTTCAGCAGCATTATCCAGTCTGGTCGATAATTTAAATGCTTTATATCCATGTGATTCAGGATCCAAATATGAGCAGACATTGTCAGTGGACCACTATTTTGTTTAAATATTCAGAAACAGAAAAAGAAAATACATGGAGTCCCATGTGGTCTTTAGTCACAAAGGGCTGATTGCCTTCACGGTCCTTCCTAATTTCCTAGGCAAATGTGTTTGGTAAAGCAAGTCCTATGGCTAAAGCAAGACCCTGGCTAATGTAACCTTAGTGACATGATTTCATGCTCAGGTGAGGGCAGAAGACTCTGGCTTTCACCACCCGGGGAGGTAGCCCCAGGGTGGAGGCTGCAGCCTTGACATCAGTGAGGCCCGAGTGCAGGCTCTGTCTGCCAGTCACCTCTGTGCTTCTCTGCAAACCACCTGACCTCTGGGTTCTGTGAGGCACAGTCCTTGGATGAGAGCTAAGCGGGGCTCTGCTCACGGTCAGCATGTGACCATGGGAGCTGACTTGCACCCGGCAGATGGGCCCCGTCAGGACCATGCTCCCTGGTCAGGGTGCGCAGTGAGGGGTCTGAGGAGCCCATGTCTTGGAGGTAGGTCAGCTGGCATGTGTGCCCTGTGAGGACCAGTGACCAGAAGATGATGCCACATGCAGGCACGTATCCCAGGACATGCCACTGCCTCGGTAATGCTGCTGCCCCCACGGCCCCATCTGCAAATGGGGCTCATACCCGTTCCTGACTGCTGGTGTGATGGCAGAGGTTCCGAGGGATCAGGCACATAAAGCAATGAGTACCATGCCCGACAGATCGCTGCATTTAGTTATGATTGCTGTCTGGTATAAGGGTAGAGATTCTGGAGAGCTGCGCCAACTGCAGTCAGGTTCTTCAGGAAGGGTGGGGCATGGTTAGATGTCCCCCACTGCACATCAGGCCGCAGTGACTCTCCTGGAGACGGAAAGACTCTACCTTCATCCAAGGTTTTCTTTTCAAGCAGCCCGTTGAAGTTATCCACAGAGATAACTTCATTGCAAATATGTCCCTCTATCTCAACTTCTGCCGTCCTCGCCTATGCGCAGTGCCTCACGGGAGTTTCCTTTCTGCCAGGCCAATCACCTGAGTGTCCGAATTGGAGACATCCTGCAGGACCATAAGTCCCTACTCCTGCCTAGAGAGCCCCCCCTGGAGCAGTCCCTCCCAACAGAGATCAAGAAATCGGAGGAGTCTGTGGCTTCTTTGTCGTCAGAGGAAGAGGACGTGGGGGTAGAGAATGTGAAGAGCCAGACATACTCCAAAGACCTATTGGAGAATCTGAATGCAGAACCCAGGGTCGCTGGGCTTGGGGGGCTCCGGAGCTGGGATCCAGGGGCACCACAGGAGGCACAGAGCCCCCAGGCAGGAGCGCGGGCCCCACCAGGCGAAGGCCTGCAGCTGGAAGCCAGGCCTTCCGAGGCCGAGGAGCCTGGCTACATCGTGACAGGCAGCGAGTAAGTAGAGGCCTCTCGTCCCCTGGTGCTCCGGGATGCTGCCGGGAGGGCGCCTTACAGGAAGTGATCTTATCTCAAATGTCTGCTGCCTAGGAGTCTGAAATCTCAGGTGTGGGCGGCAGCCAGGTGCTTCTGACCCTGACGCCAAGCTCTCCAGTGGTGCTGAGTGCAGTGAACCAAACCAGAGCCCTAGGGCCCTTTCTGACTTTAGACTATGGTTGGCAGACCCCGGACCAGCCTTCCTGGGGTGCCTTCTGACCCTGTTTCCCGAGGGTTCTCTCTTACTGGGACGATCTGGCCCAGATGAGGACCTACATTGCTGTCTCTGTCCGTGTCTCTGTTCACACTCTGCCCCAGTGAGACAGAAGACCCAGGGGTGCAGGGTCCTCCCTGTCCTGCATAGAGAGGGCTCACACGCAGGAACACTGCTGCCCCAGTCCTGAGGAGCTGGTCTGTTCCTGGAGATACAGAGGAAGAAGGAGAGAGGACCCAGGGCTGCTCCCCAGAGAGCAGGCACAGCCTGCAGAGGCTCAGGGTAGGCACATGTGGGGTTCACAGGTCACCACGCAGGATGGCTGATGGTTTTGGAGGCTGTAGTCTTCATAGATGGTGTGTGTGGCCTACGAGCAGGCCTGGCTCTGGTGTGGATGATGTCTGTCTGTTTGCTAATTGTTTATATGCGTGTGCCTGTGTGTGTGCAGAAAGTATCTGTGCTGTGTGTGTCGTGTACATGTGGTGTGTCTATGTGTGTTATATCTCTGTGTAGTGTATGTGTGTGGTGTCTGTTGTGTTTGCGCACATGTATGTGTATATGTGTGTGGTGTGTCTATTTGTGTACACACGTGTGCATATGTATATGTGAGTGATGAGGGACCTGCAGGTCCTGTGTACTGGGTGGCAGCCATGATGCCAGAGCTGGTAGTGCCCACACCGGGCATTTGTGTCTAGTCCAGCTGTGGAGTGTAGTCCAGGAGACCCCATTCATGTATGGGACCTGGGGTCACCCATTTTCCCTGGAGCTGCCCTTCTGTTGGAGCTCTTCTGGTAGAGGCACTCCCTGAGCCCTTACTCCCTAGCCCAGCCTGGGGGCTGTCCTCAACTCAGGCCCCCCAAACCCACCCTGACCCATCCATAGCACACTGACCACTATCCTTGGTGTCTTGACAGCCTGGTCCTGAGTGGCAGTGGGTGGACCTGGAGCCCAGAGTTAGAGCTGTCCAGGGAAGAGCCCCTCGCAGACATCTGGAGGACTGGAAGGAAGTCACAGTGGGATCACCCCACACAATGGCTCACCTGACTTTTTGTGCAGTTGCAAACCAGCCTCATGTGAACTCAGGATCATGGTCCCTGAGGCCACATTCTGTAAAAACAGCCACTTAGATTTTTATTAAACTCTTGGCATTTTTTTTTTTAATTTAGAGAAATGAATGTGCTTATAGTGAGAAGCACATTCTCATCTTGGTGTTGAGAAGCTGAGTTGTGAGAACGTGGCAGCTCTTCCCCTACTGTGGGAGTTGGTGGCTGTGCATAGCGTCTCTCATGGGAGCTGTGGGGGTTGTTGTCGGCCTCAGATGAATTGGCTCTGGGCACAGGTGGTCACGGCTCCTCCCTGGTGCTCCAAGGGGGAAGTGGAGGAAGCAAATGCCAGGCAGTGGCTGCCCCTTTGCAGCACCCTCTTCCACACTGCTTATCGCTGGAGGAGGCCCACAGGTTAGCCAGTTAGAATGATAGGTGGGAGGACTGGGATAATGAGTGAATCCCAAGGAAACCTCATTTCATCCACTGCTTTCCAATAGTGTCTCATCTGGAGCTTATATCCAAGTCGAGTGCTTCTTTACTGTGGTTCTTAAGCTCTTAGTGAAATTTCAAATACATTATAAACTGTCCACAGTTGGACAAGTAACATGGCAGACACACAGGCTTCAGCCCTTGAACACAGACGTGAAGCAGGTCAGCAGGAGGATTGTTCACAGCGTGCTGCTCTCAGCCTGATCTCAGCTCTCTGAAAACAGGAGATGATCGCATTGCTGTGTGAGGAGCTGCAGAGATGCGTGATGTAGAGATCACAGGTGCAGACTCTCAGCCTTGTGCAGGAAGAAAATGCATGAGAGGCCACAGGCCCAGGCTGCTGACACCTGCCCTGAATGTCAGCCTCCTGTGACCTACTTGGCTGGGTTCTCTCCTGGAGGTTTGCCACTATGAGGTACCACGGTTTGTGAGCAGAACACTGGAATCAAGGATTCATAACCAGAGTTCTGAGTTACTGCCCATCTCTGTCCCCATGGTGTGGCCTTGCTGGGCAGTCATGCCCATAGCGTCTGCCCGGGACAGCTGTGCCCCTTTGACAGGGTGCTGGACAAGGAGTACAATTTCTCCAGCCTCAATCTCCCTTCTTTAGAATCAGAGGGGCTGGGCATGGTACTGCTCACCTGTAGTCCCAACCACTGGAGTTGGAGGTGGAGGATGACTTGGCAAAGGATGCCTGGAGTTAGGGCCACCCAGAACAGCATAGCGAGATGCCATCTCTTAAAATAAATAAAAGTAAATACGTACCTCAGCAGCAGTGCTTCCCATGCAGGTATTATGAATGCCATGGGGAGAAGTCCTGTGGCGTCTTAGCACACAGTCAGCCGGAGGGAGGCTTCCAGCAGTTCTCTGTGCTCCTTGTACTGCTGACCCTTACTTTTTGCTCCCTGGTGTCTGCACACAGGGTGCTCTCCACACATCTTCTTGCTACTCATGCAGCTGGGTTCGAATGCCAGGTGCTGAGTGGATGTCTGCACTGCAGCCTTGGTGCTGTGCGGGCATCATGGGAGGGAAGGTTTTCATCTCCCACTGTGAGCTTCCCAGTGAATGGATGGTTATGGACACTTTAAATTCTTGCTATTTTGTTTTTTTTAGTAGCTCCTAGGAGCACCTTGTTCACAAATGCTGAACAGTAGCACTGAAATATCTCAGCACACTTCCCTCCTCCAAAATGAAATGCAGTAGAGAGCAGATGCCATCTTTCACTCTGAGACCCTAGGTTGCTCACTGTCTAATGCGGTGCGAGGTCCTCAACCCTCACGCTCAGGTCCTGGTCCATGAGAGCGTGTCACCTGTTGTCCAGGGACAGCACTGTGTTTAGGGCTGGGTGGCAGTTGTCACAAACAGACAGGTAGAACTGTATATGCCGAATCCTCCCACTGATTTTTGAGATTAACTGCTTCCTACCAAAGCTCCGACCGCAGCGGGACAGATGACAGCGCCTGTTTAAAATGAAAAGGCGAAGGCTGCATGCTCATTTGAGCCCCACCATAGGCCTTCAGAACCTGCTGTCCTTGCTGGCATCCATGACAGGTGGCCATGGAGAGACTGGAAAGGACTCACTGTCCCACTGCGTGGTTGTGGTAGTTGGATGTTCTGTCTGTACAGAACTGGGAAATAATTCTGACTGCAAATGCCATGGTGACCCTCGAGGCTGTTCTAACTGATCTTGTGCAGTGATGTTTAGTTTCTGTGTAGGGCCCCTAGAATCCTGGGGCCAGTGGGGTAGGTTCACAATGATGCCATGCTCCACTTGGTCCTACCATCCTCTGGTGGAAAACTGCTGGGAATGTACTGGTGACCTGGAGGTGTGTGTACCTGGGAGTATTCTGGTGCACGTGGAGGTGTGTGTGTACCTGGGAGTATTCTGGTGCACGTGGAGGTGTGTGTGTATCTGGGCAGTGTCTTGGTGCACGTGGAGGTGTGTGTGTCTGCCTGGGAGTGTTCTGGTGCACATGAGTTGTGTGTGTGTGTTCCTGGGAGCATCTTGGTGCACGTGGAGGTGTGTGTGTGTGTGTGTGTGTGTGTGTGTGTGCTTTATGGTGTCTTGGTGCTCACTGAGGTATCTGAAGCTCAGAAGCAGGTGTCTCCTGGGACTCTGGAGACAAGCACACACACATGCTGACGCAGACGCAGAGTTCCTTTTCCTGATAAATTTTCTGTTTGTTGAGGGAGACAGCATTAAAATACACGAAATCACTGAGTCCTTTCAGAATGAGTGATCAGCCTAGTGGTTCTGTCAATGTCTGGAAGGATTTTAGGAAAAAGTATCCTGACTGGCCCAGCTGGTTAGATTAAGAGCACTTGATCAATTTTAGGTTTAGGAAGGAGTAGGGCACTGAAGCAGAGGGAAACCTGTGGAACTGGATCTGGGAACAGGAGTGGACCAGGGCCTGTATGGGCAGATGAGGAGCTGGGCCACTGCACTCAAGGGATCACTGAAGAAAGGGAGTCAGGGCCATGTGGATGGCCCCTATGTGCAGGTCCAAGAATGACATTGCATTGCAGATGACAAAGCTCCCCTAGCTTGAGGGCACGAGCGCAGGTGTGTACTTTAATGCATGGTGCACTGCCTCTGGAGAAATAGCCACAGGAAAGTCCTTCTTGCTGTACATGGGTTAGTGTCCCCACACCTGGGAGTGTCTTGTATACATGGAGTTGTGTGCACAACTGAGGAGTGTGTTGGTGAACGCAGAGGAATGTGCACACCTGGGGAGTATTTCAGGCCACTCAGCAGCCACTGGTGGCCTCAATGGCCTTAGCATGTGGGTGGTTTTCTACCTGTGTCCTCACAGTGTCCCCCACTGCACATACCCTTGTCCCCGCTTTGATAAGGACAGTGGTGATAACTACAAACTCAGGGCCCTGCTAATGACATCACCTGGAGTAAACTCACATGACACATTTCCAGAGATGTTCACATTATCTGGGGTTAGGATTTTCAGCAGGTGAGCTTCTATGTGGCAGCTCAACCCCAAGGGCACGACTTGTCTCCACTGTTAGTGTCTGTGTCTTGTCTTCCCTACACCAGCACACCCCCATGGAGGGCGGTCTGGTCCAAGGCTATTCTCTTTCCTCGGTATTTGCTGAGTGATGAGGGAAAGGATTCTCATGGAGCTGACAGCTTTACTGTCACAATAGCATAGATTAGCACTTCTATGATGCAACAGTAACGGGACTTCACAGGTACCAAGGTTTGTGAGCAGAACACTGGAATCAAGGATTCATAACCAGAGTTCTGAGTTACTGCCCATCTCTGTCCCCATGGTGTGGCCTTGCTGGGCAGTCATGCCCATAGCGTCTGCCCGGGACAGCTGTGCCCCTTTGACAGGGTGCTGCCAGTGGGAGTGTCCACCTCATCCCACCATTAATACTTGCATAAGTGATGTGTGAACACCCATCTCCTGGAATGTGCCTCACTTTACAAACGAATCTACTACACAAGGTAGCTGTTTCCTGCATGCATGTGATGTGGCCCAGTGACCCGACTCCCAGCTCCCTCTTCTCTCCTGACTCTCTTCCCTCGCCCTCTTTACTGTATGTTTACTGAAGCCTGAGATGAGTCATGGTGGCATCTGGACTCATCACCCTCCTAACAATCCCCTTTGCTCAGTGTTGTCTGTTTACTGCTGGGAAGGCAGGGATTCACCCTGCCCAAGGTAGCACCTGGTCCCACTCCTTGGTGACGCTGGCCCTCCTCTCTCCACAGCCCCCTGAACCCGGACAAGGGGAAGCAGCTGATGGATGATATCGCCCACCTCCTGCAGGTGCCGCCCGGCGTCTTTGAGGACATTGAGTAAGTGCCGGGTGCGGGCCTGTCCTCTCGGAGATCAGCCTGTGGGTGGCGAGCTGCGCAGCAGAGCCGTGTTAATCATGTCCAAGTGGAGCTGTGCAGGGAAGAAAGGAGAGGACCTTGCAGTGGCTCTGGGAATTGTGTAAATACAGTGGAAGCTGTGCTCGATGCTGAGAATTCTACCTCCTGGATGCAGTGCGCTGGCCTCACCTGGGTGCCCAGGCAGCCAGCACCCACTTCACTGCCAAGCAAGGAGGGCCCTGATGCCCCTGCCAGGAATGCTCAGCCAGGACTCACCAGTGTCTGCAGCACCCAGCGCCCTGTCATTACCTCGACAGCTCATTTCCATGGGGAAGGCGGGCCTGGCCCTGCATCCCTGAAGTGACCAAAGTGTGCCAGTATCCCTGCCTCTCCACTCCTGGAGCAAATAGCACTCAAGGAGTCGTGCGTGCATGTGACTAGCACAGGCCAGCAGGCAGGAGGGGCATGCCCTGAGCACAGACAATGGGACAGCAAGGAGAGGTCGGGATTCAAGGAGAGTGGAGCAGCAGGCAAGGCGCCCATCCTCTATCCCTCACGCTGAGCCTGGCATGGGACCTGGCACAGCCCTCCACCGGTTGCACAGCCCTGACCCTTGGGCTCTTTGGTCAAGCCTCGACTTCTAGCTCAGGCATCCCAGCCTCTCTGCAGAGCAGGCCTAGAGTGAGCCAGCCAAAGCCTCCCTGAGTGTCGCAGGCCTGCTATGCTCCCGGCTGGGTCAGGGGCCCTTCCTCCCCTGTGGTTGTAGAGTGATGACTGCAGCTCTTAGCTGGTACCCTCCCCACTGCAGCTCTGTCCTATCTCCGACCCTCATCATCCACTGAGGTCCAGTCCTCACTGTTTCCAGAGCCTCCTCTGAAGCCCCCAGGCCTGGCCCTGTGGAGTCTGTGCCACCCTGCACATTGGGTGCATGGGCATGCTGTGCATGTATGGGCATGTGTGTGCACGTGGGCATGCGTGTGTACGTGTGCAATGGCAGCCCTGCACTCTGAACACACTAGCTGTACCCGCATGTCCCAACAGCCCTGAACACCCACTCTGTGGCAATGGACATACACTTCTCAGTCCTACTCAGGCCCCTGCTCCCGAGGCTCTGGGAGGAAAGACTAGGTGCACATTGTCCCAGGAGCAGGAAAAAGGGGACATGTGCACTGGTGCTGGCAGGCATCGTCTGCATTTTTATGGAAGTACTAGTTATGCTTAATATGTTTTGTTAATGGTTATGTAGCTGTCGAATAAATCCCATTATTTCTTATTACATCATTAGAGACCATTAAAATGGCATTAGCATGCTGATGTAATTATGCCAGCAGACGTACAACGACCGCAGTTATGATTTTACAATCTAGTCGTGCTGTCCTGGTTGGGCTGATGGATGCCAGGCTGCCTCCCGCGGTATGTGGTCAGGTGGGAAGCATTGGGGTGAGCAGTGCCAGCGAAAGATGTCACCCAGAGCCCAGAGCTGCAGGGAAACGCCTGGCGTCAACTCTCCTTAGACGAGCTCAGCTCCCGGCTCAGCCCAGCATGCCAGGGGAGGACAGCGTAATTCTGTGATCGATCTTCATGGCTCTTGTTTGCCAGAAACAGCAGAGTTTCTCCTCTGTGTGATTGATTTACTGGGTTGACAGCGACAGTGCTCTTATTCTTCAAGATAGCTTTGGGGGCGTAGTGCTGGGAATCCTCCACCCTGACACTGACCCTCAGAGCTCCTGCGTGTGCAGGGCTGGGGAGATACCTGCACCCCACCAGCCCCTGCCCCCTTCTCCCTGCCCCACCCCTTGTGCCACCCTCCAAGAGGAAGGTGGCAGTGGGCATTGGAAGTTTCTGGAAATTTTACTTTTGTCTCCTGGGCAAGTTCTGATAATACACCTGCACCTGTCTCTGCACCCACGAATCTGGGTGGACGTTACACAGGAAGCAGTGGGAGGGCTGCACTTACGGTTGTCTCTGTCTCTGCGATGGTAAGGCCCTCGCTGATTCCAGGGCAGTGCACTGATGGGTGCAGGGCTGCGTGTGTGTGTGGGGGGGTTGTGAATGGCCCCTAATGACCTGGTGACAGGAGGGGGTCCCTGGTAAACTGTGCAGCTTCCATGACTTGGACCTGGCTGTACCCACATGCCTGTGTTTAGGGTCTGCTCAGCGAGGACACTAAGAGGAGCTGGGGATGGGTGGGGCATTCCAGAGCCCTTCTTCCTGGAGCAGAGTGCAGGCGCCATCCTCAGCATCCCATCCATACCGCAGACGCTGCAAGGGGGTGGCCTAACGCCAGAGACAGGTACACATGGTCCTTGAAATAAGGACATGACAATAAAGATGTCAGACTGCTGTCTTTAGACCAGAGATGAGCAGCAGGGAAGAGCAACTGGGTGTTTGCAAATAATTCCAGAGAAGTAACTGCCTCTCCCTGCCGGAGGTAGCTGCGGCTCCCTGGGAGCCAGGCCGGTGCTCTGGGTAAGAGTGCCAGCCTGTTACGTGCAGGGTGAGCTGGTAACCTGAGACAGCTTGGAGGGAGTCAGTCACGTACCTTCTAAGCCTCAGTTTCTCTCCTGCGCAGTAGGGAGCCTGCATGTGGCCTACTGTGGTCTAGGTCCCCACTCAGGACCCCCTCACAGGAGCATGTGTCTCTGTCACCCTCTCTAAACACTCATCAATCTTTGTGAGGGCCCCACAGATGGCTGATGTGGCTTGGTGGGTCCCCATGAGGGGTCCCCCGCACAGAGCTTTCAGCTGCGCCTGGTGTGGAGACTCACGGCATGTGTTGGCTTGTGCAATGACACTCATTCTTATCACTGTTAGGAAAAATGACTAATTTCCCCTGCCATGCATGGGCCTTGACTAGAGCATCCTCCTCAGCTCTTTTTTCTAGAACCTTGGTTCTTTCCTAGGATCAGCCTGAAGCATTGGGAAATAGTGGGCTTTTGTAGAACTGGTCCAGCAGTTAGGGGTTCCCAGGGAGACCATGAGTTCGGGTGATGATGACCCATAGAGCAAAGTACAAGCTGCTTGGGCCACGGATTGGGCCAGCCCTGCTCAATACAGTAACTTGGGTCTCAGAGCAGGGCTTTAGGGCAAGTTAGGGTGTCACATAGCCGAGGAAGAGAGCCCCAAATCACATAGATCACGACAGGACTTTGGAGGAGATGCTGTATGCCCGCCACACACCTGCTCAGCCCCAGGAAGGGGCAGTATCATCAATCACTGTGCTTTTGATTAAGGCTTGGGCTACATTAAATTATTGTGAAATAAATAACTTAGTGAGTCTTTGTTTCCTCACACATTCAAATAGGAATTGATTCTCTCAGTCCCTCCCTCCCCCCTTATAAACTTTCTTACTGGATATTTTGAAAAGTTATTGCCTAATGGTGAGAGGCAGGAATACCTAACTGCGGAAGTCATGATCAGGGAAAGGATGCTTTAGGAGTGTGTGTCTGCATTATTTTGCCATCTATGAGACACTTTAGATATCATGGCCAAGGCCTGTCCTCTGGTCCATGACCTGGAGGGATTGAGGCACGCAGAGGTCATCTGTGGCAGCCTCCACCTCCCACTGGCTTTCTGTGAGCACCTTAGACTTACCCACTACTGAACAAGGGTTGCCCCCATCAAAGAGGGGAGAGGATGAACAAGACTTCGAGGAAGCCTGGGCTCCTCAGGAACAAGCCAGAGTCCCTGTCACATAGGTTCAGGGAAGAGCCCACCCACAAAGTGGTCCTTGGTCATCTATCCAGCATCATTCGTCCATGTACCCACTCATATAGCCTTCCATCATCCATGCACCCATATATCCATCCATCTGTCTATCACTCATCATCCATCTGTCTATCATTCAACATCCATCCTTGCTTCCACCCATCCACCCATCCACCCACCCATGTATATATGGACTGCACCCAAAAGTCAGGTATCAAACAGGCAAAGCACAGGTCAGTCTAACAGCCCAAAAGGGAATAAGCTAGCAATCAAGTTTTAATGAAAATAGCCTATCAGAAGTTTACCTTGTTTCTAAACAACGCTGAAGAAAGCTTACTCACTGAAAAGAGCAGCATTTACATTTATGTTAGTTGTAAGGCATCAACATTAAATGACTAACTTTACAATTATCCATTGCTGCCAAATGTCTTTGCTATCTTCTTTTTAATCTTCAAAATTCAAGAGAATTAGTACCAGAGTCTTGTCTTATTATCATCTGTGATATCTTCGTTGTAGACTTTAAAGACAGATGTGAGCCAGGTGTGGTAGTGCAGGCCTGTAATCCTAGCACTTTGGGAGCCTGACACAGGAGGATCACAAGTTTGAGCCCAGCCTGGGCAACTTAGCGACATAGTGAGACACTATCTCAAGATTAAATAAATAAAGGGTTGGGAAATGTAGTGCAGTGTGAAGACCCTAACTTCAATCCCCAGTTTAAAAAAAAAAGGCAGACTTGACACTGGTAGTCATGTGTGTAGATATCCATTATTATACGTGATGACTCCTGTACTAACCACACTCAGTGAGAGCTTTGCTGGATGGGGCTCTGCAGGGTCCTGTGTTCTGTAAATGGTCTTAAATAAGAATCTGTGTCCCAAGTGTGCTATCCTGCCCTACACCCCCGTGGGCTTGCAGTCAGAGTGTAGACTGAGTTCAGGATCCTCAGGCTCCTGTGAGCCAGGCTGTGCGTGCCATAATCAGAAGTCTCAAGACGTGACCTTTGAGAAGACTTAAAGACCATGTACTGATGTTATGACGGCAGGACATTGCATACATTTTAAATTATTTTAAAGATAAAGTAGACAATATTGGTTTCTAAGCAGTCCTCGGTTAAGTGGAGTTCTTATGCCAACTCTTTGGCTAATGCTGGGCTGGTTTGTTTATTTTGCTTCACCTCAACTGATAGCAGGGAAGTTTCTGGAAAATGTGAAATACAATAGTTTTAAAATTCTAGAAATTATTTCTGTTCTTTGTTAATATGACTCATGACCATAAAAAAGAAAATGAGTGATTATCGATGTGGTAGAGTGTCAAGTATAACCACTGAATGATGAAGAGCTCAGAGTGACTGGACTTGCATTTAACATGGAAATAATTACAGTTGGGATTGCAGTGATGGAGCAATTTCTTATCTAGGTGGCCATGTATGGTTTACTAAAATTGGCTAAAGGTAGTTTTAAATCAGGAATTCTGCAAACTCTCAAGGACATAGTTTTCTTGTTGTGTCCAGCGTGACTTGGAATTGAACCTTTGTGATAATGGTGAGCTTTGTTTACCCTGATATATTTGTTCCATCTAGTGTGCTGCAAGTTTCCCACTCCACCATGCTATGTGAAGACCCTTTCTTTCCAGGGCATGGAGGATGTGAGTCTAGGTTTGTGAGTTGCTCCTTCATTTCTTGCATATCAGCAGCAGTCACTTCTCACAACTGAGTATGACCTCTAGTACCTCGGTGGCCCTCCAGGGACCATGACTCAAAACTGCCTGTGTGCTCCCCCCCGCACCAAGAGCACTTATGCCAGGTGTGACTGGCCCTCCCCAGGAGCCTCTGGAGGTTGCCCCCACAGGGATTGGGACCTGTATCCCACAGACAGAGGGTCAGAGAAGAGCAGGATGATCTTGCCCCTCGTATCAACCAGGCCTCTAAAGGATTGCAGTGTGCAGAGCTGTGTGTGCTATGCAGAGCTTCCATCCAGAAAGCTGGTGTCAGAGTTCATAGGCCATCAGTCACCTGACTGCTGGGGCACAGCAAGAGCTTCCAGTTAGAGAGAAACCCTAGAACAGTGGTGGAAAACCCATGACAGGATTGCCGCAGCAATCTGTTTGTATCCCTGAAATCTCTAAAAGCGTCACCATCATGGCCCTAGGATGTGCCAGAGCCCACCAGTCACCCAGACACCCTCCAAGACGGGCCTCGGCCTCATTTGCACAGCTAAGGACTATGGTGGGCCAAAATCACCCGCAAGGAGCAGTCACACATGTCTCTTAGAAGCAAGCACCCTTGTTTTCTACAATATTAACTTGTAATGTGAAGAAAATAGCAAAATCAGTGACGTACGGGGAAATGCCATAGCACAGATGGCAGGAAGTCATCCACGCTCGTCATTTAGGCTTTTATCTGGAAATTCACTGCAATTCTTTCAGTACTTTCGCGGCTGTTTTGGACATAAGCAGAGCACTGGAAGCCACAGGCTGCCAACACGCACACTCGCAGCTGCAGCTGACCTAGGATCCTGCCTTCCCCATTTCAGCTCACACTGTGAGCAAGGGTGGCTTCCATAGTTGGTTTGATGCCACATTGTTTATGTTTTTTGTGCATTTTGCTGGCAATTCACTGGTCCTCTGGCCCCAGTGCATACAGAGGTGTCACTTGGTCCATCTGCATGCTGGAGCCTGGGCTGCTGCAGAGGGGACTCAGATGTCACAGAAGGGGCTGTAGGCTGTGGCCTGCGAGTTCAGCAGCAATCACACTACAGAGTGCATTAGATGAGACCTCCTCGAGTGGAGACCCATGCAGGACAAGATGCTGGTTGATGAGAAAGTGTTGAGATTGAGGACTGAGCACCATGCAGTCTTGGTGGTGCTCAGGGTGAGGCTCAGGGTCACCTTTCCAAGGGCACAAGAGTCGATGCTGTGTCCACAGAGGCTGCCATGGGGGCACAGGAGCCCACGCTGTGGATCTGGATGTTTGTGCATAGTCAGGTGGCAAGGAGTTGCCCCCTTGAGAAGGCTCAGACACGGCCTGGAGAGCGAGCCTTGGTGGGACTGCATAGGAAGGGGCCTGGGAGGCCGGTGCCCTGGGGCCGTCACAGCTCTGGTGCACACAGCAGCAGCAGCTCTCATGTGGGACTCGCAATATCCCCAGGTGGACTCCACCTTCCTGGGCCCTGCAGAGGTGTCCCTTGGTCATCAAGCCTTTCTGTCCGCTGGGTCTTTCTCCCTGAAGATGGTCACCCTCACCTGACACCTGCAGACTGGGAGAGGCACTGTCTGTCCTAGCCCCAGGGCAATGACAGCATCTAGCATGGCACCTCTCCTTCCTCAGCAAGTCTTCAGGAAGATGCCAAGACTCCTGTGACACCCGAGGCAATGCGCTCCTCAGTGAGGCCCCTGAGGGGCGTTTCTGAGCCAGCAGGACTTCTGGGATTGATGGTGCAGATGTCTCTGCATTCCATGATACTGCAGAGGACCTAGAAATCTCCTGGGGTCCAATCCAGACCAGTGGCTACTTACTGAGACATGATGGCTGACCATCTCCCTTAGAAGGGTTTACTTTTCCCAGTCCCAGGTGAAAAGTGGATCTTTTGTGGATGTCCACCCACAAAGGTGACAAATGCCTGCAGCCCGGCACTGCATGAGGACATTCCGAGTGCTGCTCATGCAGGAGCACAGTGCCTGCTGTTCACCTCACCTCTCCAGTGTGCCTCTGGCTACAGGAGACACATTTTGAAGATGCCTCAGTCACCTGTTCCTGATATGCTTAATAGCAGTGCCCAGAGCCTGACCAGCGCCTCTCTGCAGAACTGGGCTCCAGCTTCTCTCCTGGGCTCCCTGGGATGCTCAGAGGCTTCCTGGAAAGTGAGTCAGTGCTTCCTGCCCACTGCCTCCCACAGAAGTCTAGGGAGATGAGAAGCCTCCAGTACCCGGTCCTCGGGACAGCCAGGGCATAGAAACCCACCAGGCTCCCAGCTCCAGGCCCAGCCAGCCCTGCCACGTGGTGTCAAATCTCCAGAGCTCGGAGCTATAGCAGCTGCACCAGGATTGAGTGTTGTGCCAGAGCCACCTCATGTTCAGAACCAGCTGTGGGTCCAAATGTGGAAAGCAGGGGAAAAGAAACAAAAACAATTAGATAGTGGGTGATGTGAAGGACATGACCACACTGGGATGGATAACCTCCTTCCTGGAGCAATGCCCATCTCTGGGAGGATGTGAACCCATGCGCCTCCTGCCCCATGGTGAGGACTGAGAGAGACCCCCAGACAAGCTGCTGTGGCCCTGTGCTGTGGAGAGGGCACAGGAGATGCCTGGTCCTACAGGCAGAAGAGCTGGACACAGAAGCCACTCAGCTCTGCTGTGGGTAGCACAGATTGGATGGAATGTGGCTTGCAATCAAGAAGGACACTGAGTGCAATGGCATCCAGGTGTGTCAGTAGCCCTGGGGAGCCCTCTGGACACAGCTGGCCTCAGTGCCCAGTGAGTGGCACATTCTGCTCCTCACAGGAGGGCTCCAGGGTGGATCCTGAGCATGAGTGATGCTTGACTTCCATGCAGACTCTACAGCGATGGAGATGAGTCGTGGTATTGCCTGGCAGTGGTGAGACCCTCTTGGGCAGAGGCTGCCATAAAAGTGCATCTGAGCCCCCGGAGGAGGACACCAAGGTCTTGCAGACAGAGATGGTAGTGGAGCCCACAAACTCTGCAAGGCTTAAAAGAGATGCAGACTGGCAGCTATGGGTGACCCAGTGTCGAGGGCAGGGAGGAGGTGGGCAGGAAGGGTTTTAGCTGGGTTCCTACACTTCAGTGGGAGCTGGGGTGGGGTGTAGAGGAGCTCTGGACTCTGTAGACCCCTATGGGCACTGTGGGAGTTTTAGGAAGTCAGGACTTTCTCCCTGCGTCTGCATCCCCTGTGGTTTCTTCTCCACCTCTTGTCCTCACATAGGTTGGAAGGTGTCTGAGGGTCATTCTGAGGATGGCCACTGTGGAAATGTCCCTAGCTTTCAAAGTCAAACTGGACCCCCTCTCTGGCCAGCCCTGGTATGCACCCAGCATGCAGTCCTTCAGGCACAGGAGTCTTCAGATGAGTCATTTCTCAAAACTAGGTTGAATGTGGTATTCACAAAGGCTCCGACAATTTTGGTAATTCTTGTCAAGCTAGTCGCTGCTGGGTACTTTTACACAGAGCAGTGGTCATTTTTAAAATGGCTCCTGTCATGAGCAATTTGAAAACTTTGTCTCCCTACTGCTCTAACTCTTGATGCCACCTCGGGAGCCCTGTACAAGGCCTGGGTGCTTCCTGTTCCCTTGGGGGAATGTCTGCCTGCCTGCCTGTTTCTTTGGGGGAGGGTTGGGTCCTTTGGTGGGTCTGCACACTTTTATAAGAGGGTATCCCACTGCACGGTGTGCTTCAGAACAGCAAACCCGCTGACAGAACTGCTGGAGAGAGAAGCAGAGTCACAGTTCACAGCTGAACAGCCTGGGTTGGGGTGGAGATCACCTGCATAGCACACGGCACCTTGGGCACATGCCTTCACTTGTTGGGGTTTTCTAGGGAGGCCCCCATGGTGTCCTGGTAATGACCTGTTCCTGAACGGTCTCTTCCAGAGTCCTGGGGCCAGCAGTGACCTTCAAAGTGGGTGCCAATGCCCGAAATGTGACAACTGCAGACGTTGCAAAGGCCACAGGTAAGGCTGTTTCCACACGCATGTGTGCGTACCCACACAGCCAAGGCAGAGCCGTGGCCATCAGAGCCAGTGCCACCTGGGCCACATTAGTTGGGTTTCTGCCATGTAACTCGCCAACCTTCTGACAGGAGCATTGCATTTGAGAGGGTCGGCATGCACAGCACTCAGTGTGAACAGAGCTGTGTGACTTGTTCTGAAGTTTCAGGGCTGTGTCATGCAGAGGTCCCTCCATCTCTTCTGTCCCAGCTGACAGGGGCTGAGTGCAAGCCGAGTGGTCTGAGTGACTGTGATCCTGAGATTTCCTGGCGTGTCTGAGACATCGTCCCTGATGGAGTGGGAGTAGTCTTGGTCATATGATCATGGAGTAGAAAATCGCAAATCACTCACTAGCACCTTGAAGAGCAAAAAGGGGTAGAGGACATAGTTTTCGCATTTCCCAGTTACATTTTTGGGTGGATGGAGCAATCTTGTAAAGTGTGTTGTACAATTTTCTAAGACGAGCAGGCCGGGAGAGACTTAGCTCTGGTGCTCTGGGGTGACTTGACAGGGGGGACACTTCATGCTTCGTGGTCATTTATGAGAGACCAGGCTGACGATGCTGTCCGGGTAGGGCTGAACACAATTCTGTCTCAGTCAGCCCTCAGTATGGAAGTGAAATATGGGAGTTAATGTTCACTGAAAGTTACTGAAAGTATTTTGTTTTTTTCAATGGCAAATGCAGCAAGATGTTCCAGACGATTTAAAGAGTTGAGTTTTCAGTTCTCTGTGCGTATCTGAGGCCTTGCTGCAAGAGCGTCCTATTGACGCACTTTCTTCATTGGTGGTGGATAACACAGCATGCAGGAGCTGCCGTGCCATGGTGGAGCACCCAGTCAGCTCCTCTGCCTTGGTTGCTGTTGAGTTTGCTCATAGAGTGTGTTTATGCCTTTAGCAACACTCACTTGCTGAAGACTGTGATTGGGGCACTGAGAGGTTTTGATTAGAAAAAGATCCTGCTGGGTGTGATGAAGTGTGCCTGTAATACTAGCACTTCGGGGGTTGAAGCAAGATGATCACCGTGAGTTCAAGGCCAGCCTGGGCTACATAGTAAGACCCTGTCCAAAAAAACAAACCAAACCAAAAACAAAAAAAAGAAGAAAGAAAGAAAGAAAGAAAGAAAGTAAGTAAGTTGTGCTAAATCCAGAGGTCTGAGGGATGTGGGCTTTGCGGAGAGCTGGGTGCCTGGCCTCCCTCTGTCACCATGCTTCACTGGGAGGCGTTTGGAGATAGGACGTGACATGCAGGGTAAAGTGTCCTCATGCAGCAGAGCAGCCTCCTGTGGCCTGGGAAGGAAGAACCCAGAGATGTCGTTCTGAACTCGTGGCCACCTGGAGGCAGGGACTGAGCTGTGATAGCTGCAGCCCTCTGTCCTCAGCAGCCATGGGGTGCACCAATGCCGGTCCTCATCAGAAGTGGTGACTGACACACGGAAGACTGGTCCGTTGTCAGGTTTGTACGCAGAAATGCACCCTTAGCTGTTCCCCACTTGACAGTTCACCCTAGGACTGGGAAGTAATTCATCTGAAATTGGATTTGCTGGAACTTAAGGAGGCTGTGAGGGGAATAAAATGGAATGCAATGCAGTCTTTTTATTTTTTTTTTAAATCATGACAATATACTCACAGATAATATCCTTTCATTTATTTTATTGCTTTCAAGGGAAAATGAGTTTGATTATTTGAAATCTAGTTTCTGGGTCGTTTCAAATGTGTTCATGTCATGCACTAATGTGTTGTACCAAGGGGGAAATTACATATCAAATGGATGTTGAGTCTCATATCAACAACTCTCCGAATGCTCGATTTCCCAACTTACTCCAGTGCATTTGTATTAACTGCGGTAGATGTGCAAGCCACAGTGTTTCTTCCTTGTTGTACATGCGCAAAGTTGTTAACATCCATGCGTAATTTATAAAAGCACTCGCTCCTTTCATATTTCAAGTAATGTTATACTATTATGACTGTGGTGGATGCTGCATGGGGAAAAGATCATAAAACGTAAGTGTAAGAGCAGAAGAATCTTAGAGTCAGGCAGCCAGCAGAAACGTCAAGAGTCATGGGTACTCTGTCCCTGTCTGCCAAAGGACATTGGTACCATTGGGTACGCCAACACCTCACCAAGTGGCGACCCCATGTGTGAAGTGACAAGAAAGGAGTTCAAACCCAAAAAGAATTTCTCATGGAGTCTAGGTTTAAAAGATAGCGCTGGCTCTTGCTAGCAACACTGCGAGCTGCACACTTTGGAAAGACAGTGGCGGTCTTGCTGCCTGTGCCAGCAGTGCACAGAACCTGACGGGGATTCTGCTGACACGACTGGGGAGGTCTGGGCTGCCCAAAAGGCTGTGGGCATTTGGTGCTGGGTGACGCCACCTCTGGGACATCTTTTGTTATTAACAAAGGGAGCAGGAACCCTGGCAACAGAATTTAAAGAGCACTTATTTTTTAATTTATACAGAATGATAGGAAGCTTAATGGTACGTTGCTGATGCCACATCAGGCCCCATAAAGCACCATGTGGGTTTACGCTGAATGGCAAGGGCAGCTGGGTTTCACCGTGCGAATTCTTCCTTGTCCTAGGTGATTCTTTCCTGGGAATTCTGCCTGATTTCTGAACTTGGGTGTGAAGAGAAGGAATGAGTGGATATTAAGATGGCAGAGTCTACACAGGAGACTCAGTCTGTCAGAGGAGCAGCTATGGCACACAGAGGCATGGCCAGCAGCGACTTTGGTCCTGTGGCCCACGTCACTCAGTCACAGAGGCCAGAACAGAAAAATTCTTTTCTTTCTCTAGACAAGAGACACTTTGGGGATTATTCTTAAACAGGAAATTTCTCATTGAATTTTGCATTTCTTTTTAAAGAAAATATAGCCAATCATATCTTTTAGAAACAGATGTTTGTGTTTGCTACCTCCCCTTTCCAAGGGACTCCACTTGATAACTCTTTGACTCCTGGGATTTACTGCCAGGAGTTGCCTTGTGTCCCCTGCATGTCCCAAGACCAGGTCCTCCCTGAGGACACTCCCCTCCTGGCTCTGCAGAGCTGGGTTTGCAGTGTGTGGTGCTCCCTTGGTGTATGTTTGACTCCAGGAGCCGCCTGTCCCCAGGCATCTGTCCCTTCCCTCAGCCCACCTGACCCAGGTAATGGAAGCCTCTGAAACCTGGCTCGTGAGATTGCTTTACATTCAGGTAGCAGACATCTCCTCTCTAGGGTTTGGCAACTTGGCATAGAGCTCAGCTCACAGCGATCTGGCTGCTCTGGCTCTCAGTTTGTGCAGCTGAGCAACCCAGTGAGGTGAGCAAATCCCCGACTTGTTCTTCCTGGGTGTTAGTGGTGGCTCCTGCAGAAAGAGAGGCCTCCTCTCTCTGGAGTTTCCCTCGAATGCTGGCCTGGGACTGGGCTCCGGCCGAGTCACCTGGATCCCACAGCTCCATGCACCCAACCCAAGAGAGAGATCATTCCACAATTGGCTGGCACCAGGGCTGCCTAGCCCTATGTATTTGAAAGGAAAGTGAACTGAGCCCTGGTGTACACACTCAGGTGCAGTCCGTCTTCATGGCTGATCGCCAGTGTATATCATGCTTCGTGGCTCTCATATGCTGCCTTCAGAGGCTCTTTTGGGCATAGCGTGCAGCTCTGGGGTGGCACAATCTAAAACACAGGCTGCCCTTGGGGAGCCCATCTTAGACATGGCTGCAGGAAGGACAGGGAATGGAGAGCAATGCTCAAGGGCTGGGCATCTCCAGAAATGCTGGCTTGTGTGGACTAGAGGACCAGAACGGTTCTCAAGGGGCTGCTGGTGAGGAGGAGCCCAACATGACAGGGCATGCAGGGGCAGGCTCGCCAGGATCCAGTCAGCTGGGCCTTTGCAGCATGGGAATTCTGTGCCGTACTCGTGAAGACTCAGGCTCAGTCTCCGCTGTGGCTGGCGGAGTCAGGAGGCTTGGGCCAGAGCCCACACTAGCATCCGTGTCTGATGCGGGTGGGTCTGTGAGTGACGTGAGTCCACCCTCTGTTCTCACATGGGCAGCTTGCCTCGGGTCCTTGCTGAGGCTGTACCAGCCACTCCCTTGTAGAGCTATGTGGCACCACTGGCTGCCATGTCCCTAAACCATCTCCATTGCCATCCAGAGTTGGAGTAGATGGAGAACCTGGTGAGCCATGGCAGCTGCATGTTTCAATGGAAAACAAGAACCTTCCTCAGAAGAGCTCACAAGAGGCCTCTGGCCAAGAACATTTGTGTTCATAGAAGGGTGGATGAGTTAGAGCAAAACCCCAGGGCCTGCATTCTCTTCCAAGACAGTTAGAGGAGCAGAAGCCCAGGCCAGGACAGCTGGGCGTGGAGGCTGTTGCAGAGGCTGTGACAGCTTCGTCAGGAGTCCATGCCAAGGCTGCCCCGCCTTAAGCCTCAGCACTGGGCTTCGGGGCTCCTGCCAGCCTTTCAGCTCAGGGCAGGCATGGGGCAGGATCCTGCAGGGCCACTGGCCCAAGTCCAGTGATGGGAGTGACAGCGAGGGCAGTACTGGAAGAAGAGCACGTGCCTGGGCACCCATCCACCTCTGAATGCTGGGCAGAGTCATGAAGAATGGGAAGAAACCATGAAGGGCACGGAGTGGCAGAGGGAGAGGGAAGATGCCCATAGAGGGGCCTCAGGGAGCAGCCAGGCTCCCAGACGAGGCCTGGTGCACTGAGATGCCCACATGGGAAGCAAATAAAAACAACTATTTTTTTTTATTTAAGAGAAAATAGATACAGAAGATAGAAACAAAAATCAAAAAAGACAGACAAACAACTACAGATCTGATACGATAACATTGTAGGTTTACACATTGAGGTGGTTGAAGTTTGACAGTAGTTACAATATTGCATTTCATTACCTTCATTGGGGTTGGTCATATTGACAGATATAGACATGTAAGATTTATCAATTCAGGTATATTAACTTTTCTTTTTCAATAGCTATTGTATTTAGCAATACGGTTTTTTTTAACTGTCTTATTTATGCATATTTATGAATTTATGTCTTTTTTCTTTTCTCTTCCTTCCTTCCTTTCCCCTTAGAATACCTCTTGTTGTCATTGAAATAACTACCCATAACATCAGGTCTAATATGATCAAGCGAAATAATTCAGAGTGAAACCAATAAAGCATATAAGAATGGTCATACATAAGAGAAACAAAAAAAGTAAAGAGATCAGCAAACAACAACAACATATCCAATACTATAAAATTATAGGTTTAGGAATTTAGATGGTTAGAATTTTACAGTGGTTGCAACATTGTATATTGTTACCATTAAGGGGGCTGTTCAGATTGACAGGTAAAGACTTGTAGGATTGATCTGGTCTTATGGATATCAACTGTTCTCTCTCACCAGTTAATGCATTTAGTAGTATAGACTTTTAAACTATCTTATGAATACCCTTATATAAAACTATGTCTTTTTTTTCCATACCTTCCTTCCTCAGTTCCCCTTGTAATACCTCTTATTGTCTTCAAACTGAATGCCCTTACCAATTGGCCAAATATAGTTGAACGAAATAGTACTGAATAAAACCAATAACAAACAAATAAGATAATGGAGGCAATACATAGTAATGCAATGTTGATCACCTTGCTTCAAAACCAGGTATTACTTCCGCTGCTCTGTTCTGAGGGATTTTAACCTATCTCAGTATGACTGTGTTACAACAGGTGATATAGGCAACTGTCTTGAAGCTAACATGAGGCATTATAGAAAACAACTATTTTTTAATTCTGACTTCTGTATTGATTATTACTTGGAAGCAGAGTTTACTTTCTTTCTCGAATGAATTGACAGATCACATGTTTCAAAAGCAAAGTATAGGAAAGAGCCCTCTCATCACTCTAAACATGCAGGGAGTATGAAATGGGCTCTTAGAGGCATCTACGTGGTGATATACAGAGTGTATTCCCGCGGAGGGTTTTCTGTGCACAGGCACCTCTGCTTTTAACGCCTGCCTTTTCATTTTCTGATGATGAGAAAAGAAAACATAAAGACAGAGCTGAGTCCCTCAGTCCTGCTTAGGAGACTGTGAGGGGAATCCCAGGCTGGCTGACGACCCAGCGGTGCAGTACCCATGGGCAAAGGGGTGCCCTGCTGCTGAGAAAATGGAATCTGCTGCCAGTCCTAGCACATGGCCACCTAGGAGCCAGTTCCCTGCTGGAAAGTCAGCCCGGGCACTTCACGTGACTCCGCTTTGGTTTTGCCCCTTCCTTTATGTATGCAGTAAGACATAGTCCTCAGGAAGTGCCAAGTGCTGTGGAGAAAATCAGGAGGGCCATGGAGCTGGAGGCCGGAGCCAGACATGGGCTCTGGGAGGCCATGCTAGGGCAGACCCAAGATGGGATGGATGAGGAGGCCTAGATGCAAGGGAGAAGCCAGACTGCAGACCCTTTGCCTGGCCCAGGGTGTGGAGAGGTGAAGGGGCAGATCCTGCAGGCTGGAGGGAACTCGTCTCCTCAGGAGAGGAACTCTGAGCATATGACTAAAGTGACAGGCCTGGGTGTGGAGGGACCAAACTGGATGCCATCTGGGGACTGGAGAGGCTCCAGGGTGGATAAGGATGGGACACCATGGAATCACTGCAGGAGTTGCTCACGGAAGAGCACCCAGGCAGGGGGACCCTCAGCCTTGATCAGGGAGAGCTTCCTTCCTGGTCAATAGGACTCTACTGTTCCATCTGGGGAACTCCTCCACAGTCCGCGGGGCTCTCCTGAACATCAGAGGGACTCTGTCCCCACTCAGAGAGACCCTGCTCATCAGCAGAGGGAGCTCCTTGGTTGCCAGTATCATCACCTCTCCCACCCCCACCCCCACCCCATTTGAGCAGTACTGGTCTTGCAGCCTTGACCTCTCTGCTGCCATGCAGGACCTCACAGGAGCCCTTGCAGGACAGCTGGTGGCTCCTGTCCCATGGTGGCTGACAGTCCCCGACAGGCGCGAGTGACCTGTGAGGGATGAGCATGGCTATGTGTGCAGAGCCAGCACAGGTGGGAGTGACAGCCATCTCTTCCAGCCCCACAGCCAGGACACAGTTTGGTGTTGTGCAAAACATGGCCAGCACGGAGGTCAGCGCCACTGGCATCCAGAATCCGTCCCATGGCCCGGCTGATGGGGACTCAGGTGGCCATGGCTCTGTAATCAGGAATTACAAAAGCCAGTGCTCATCAGGCTATGACCCGATGTGAGTGAGTGCTATGGAGCGGTTCCTTTGTCACTGTCTTCGGGCCACCTGCTGGACTGTGTGACCAGTGTCGGGAAAGGTTGGTCCCAGGGGGAGTGAAACACCAGGCTCTGAGTCGCTCAGCACTGGCTTGTGCTCGCATCCCCACACAATGCATCTGCATGAGGCCTGTGAGCGTTGGTTCACTGCCTGAGACTGTGCTTGGCTTCCCGAGCTGTGTCTGCATCAGAGCCCAGGGTGTGAGTCCCGAGTGCACCGCCACGCTCACGGTGAGGTGGAAATCCCTCTGTATGGGCAGAGAGGGGCCTGTGGATCCCAGGCTTCCCCCCTGGCTTGGGACAGCCACCTCTGAGCATCTGTTCAGAGAATGCCACAGTGCAGCCGGAAACCCTTCCTCAGCCTCACAGATCAGGAGACCACGGAACCCAGCTCCACGGCTGAGGTCCTCCCTGCTATTTCACAGCAGCGAGGTTGGAAATACAGAAGGGCGGGAGAGGAGGAATTTGGGGTTCTGTACCTCTGTTCAAAGCCACCTGCTACTTTTTGTCTTGTGACTTTGATGACTCATGTGCACCTTTCAACTTCCCTGTCAGATAAGATGAGGAATGATACTCCATGAGGTTGCTTTAGGATCAAGTGAAGTAGAAGAATTTGACATGAGAGCAAAAGTGAATGCTAAAGGGCTAACAAACTGTCAATGTCATTGCTTGCCTAAAACTTACATTGGCTTCGTGTGGCTGGGCACTGCCTGGGTTGTACAGAACCACAGATACTGTGCCAAATCGCATAGGAAGAGTATGTTTGCAGAGGCAGTGGTGTCTCAGGGTTTAGGAGAGTGAGGTAGAGATGTGGGAGCCGGGCCACAAGTGCTGAAGGAGGCCAGCCCAGGCCCGGGGCCCTCTCACTGCTTTCCTCCACCCGAGCACTAGGAAATCTCGGCGACAAGAGGCTCGTGGCTGGGACTCACAGCCTGCGGCCGCTCAAGGTCCCTTGAAGACACACTGGTGCCAGTTAGTGTACTGTCCACAAGCAGCTCAGAGGTACGGTTCTGGTCTGTGCTGGCTGTGAGTGCTGATTAAGGTGGTGTTCACGTATTTCTTTGGGTCTGAAGACAGTTTGCACCTTGTCTTATTACAATTGCAAAGCACGAGAAAGCAAATTCTGAGTGAAGTCTTCAGCAAGAGCAATTACACAGTTTCTCCTATGTATAAACTGTGCAGATAGACACTCCCTATGTCACATACCTCCTACCCACACCGCTGGTTTGCAAGGCCGCTCTGAGTGCAGATGTCCATTTGTGGTTCTGTGTAGAAAGAAGCACATGTTGCTATCTTCGTTGATTGGCAGCGTTTGGTTTGAGCTTTAGCCTCTCTGAGTCATCCAGTCCCATCGACCTGTTGAACTATGACTCTTCTGGTGACGGAAGCAGGGGTGCTGTGGCAGGCACGCCCTGTTCCTGCGAGTCTCCCGCTGTAGTGGGGGAGGGCTGAAACATCCTTCATAGATCCAGGGCCTGCCCATACAGACGCTCAATGAATGCTTGAGGGTGAGAGCAAGATGTAGAAAGCACCTTTCCCCTTTCATGATATTCCCTTAGTGTAGAAAGAACCTTCTCTGAGAAGCCACTGTGTCTTCCAGTGGCACGCACCTCCTCGGGCTGTTCTGTCTACACCAGGGCAGCTGTGGGCCACCCTCCACCGGGGCCAGGAGAAACGGTTCAGGAAGACCCTACAGAACAGCTGCTTTCCCCAACCTGGATTTAAGATTATAGTCCACAACTGTTCTATTTTCCCTGTGATGTTTGAAGGACTTACTGATGTTGAGGGAAAAATGATCAAAACTTTGTTAAGATGTTTATTTCCTGCTTAACACCTTGGTGAACAGCCAGCATCCCTCAGTGCAGAGCCCTGCCATGTCTTGGGGACACACTCTTGTCCCAGTGATCATGACTTTTGTATCCATCCCATGGTGCAGACACAGGCATCTGCCTTGGTATCTGCCCTGTGTGGCCAGGTTCCCTGGGAGTGAGGTCCAAGCAAAGGCAGGCCGGGAGCCCAGTGGGCCAGTGCTGGGTCAGTTCCGGTGGACATGATGGCCAGTCGGGTGTCTTCTGTAGGGCCGGCCTCCTCACACTCTCCGGTTTGTTGTGGTATTCTCCACTGCACGCTGGGTGCATTTCTTGACATGCACTGGGAGCTGGTGTTCTTTTTTTTTAAGAGTGGGAAGAATTTATTGAGAGAAGGAAAGCTTCTGAGAGGGACAGAAGAGCCCAGAAAGTGGATTGCTTGTCAACCGGTGTCCTTTAGAGCACCCAGAGTCTCCACAGGGATGAATGGGCCTTCAGGGGGGCACTTCCCAGGTGAGGAGCATGTCCTAGGCAGTGTAGTGAGAGCAGGCAGCCTGAGCAGCCTCCCCATGGGGCAGAGGCCAGGTTTAAAGTCACCCCTGGAGCTGGAAGTGTGGGTTCCACGTGCAGAAGGGCAGGATCAATGGGCACATGGGCCATGGACTCTCCCAGCCTAGCAGTCAGGATGGGTGGGGCAGGCTAGAGGGCCGGGGTCCTGTCGATGGGGTCCTGCCAACCATGCACCGAGGCCAAGGCCTCCACGATTCACAGCAAATACTTGCTGAGAAGGAAAACGCAGCTGTAATTCCCCAGGCAGGAAAATGGAAACATCACCTATGCCAAGGCCAGGAGCCCATGCCTGAGCCTGACTTGGTTCACTCAGAAAATGTCTCTTACATGCTTCCTCCTCACTCACCTTACAGCCCTTTGAAAGGAACCTCTTTCAAGAGCCCAACAATCACGCAGTTTTCTTGTTCTATGCTAATACACAGAAACAATGCCATTCTCATGCTCCAGGGGCGATTTCCATTTTTGTATGCAATTTCTCATCTTTTAATAGAAGTCAGACGTCTTTTATCTGTAATTAAATCCAGAGTGTGTTATTTGTTGAAGGGCCTTGTGGATTTTGGGCCTCATTGTTCCAGCCTGAGCATCACTGCAGCAAGGGGCTCAGCTCCTCTCCTTGCTGGAAGAACACAGTCCTGGGCCCCTTTTTGACTCACGGGACATTTCCCCCCACTTGCCTGCAGGTAGCACAGTACCTGTGCCTTTATTTCCCAGTCAGACTCGTCCTTACCAGCTGTGAGCTGTGCTGTGCTGGTCTCCGTGGACCTCGATCAGGTGACATCATGATACTGTGCCCCTGGCTTTCACGAGAGCTATGAGAGAACTTTGCTGATTTTCAGATCAGTTGTGTCCAGTGAGGCACAGCCTCCTGCCTGGTGCAGCTGTCTGATTCCTGGTGAGGGGTGCAGGCTCTTTGGTGTCTC